>CAAKHF010023844.1:7294-18340 GCA_901007745.1 Hippocampus kuda | reverse complement strand
TGGTTAAAAAACGAAACTGATTTTTGTCAAATCCTGAGGCAAGGTTTTCATCTCGAATGCATCCAGAACATGTGTGGCCACACAAAAATACGATACAGAAAATTATTTTTTCCGAACTGTTGTGGGGAGTTTATATTACCTGGGAGCTTTTCAAGTATGGATTTGGTTAAAAAAAAAAAAACTCCATCCAGCACAGGAATACAAATGACAAAAGACAAGCAAAATGCCTTTTTCTGGACTACCATAAAAAAATGCATTTTAAGGCTTGTGAGGTAAAGCTAAGACCTTCAACGCAAAAACACATCTGCATCCAGCACATTTTTTGCTCAGCTTACAGGATCACACATCACAGCAAATATTAATTATTACCTACGTAACAAGTATTGAGACGCACAAAACACAACAGACTTTTCAAGAAGGAAAACTCGACTGATGAGAGACGGTTTCTTTCTTGAATGAAAAGAAGCTGCATCCGGCACATTTGTGCACAGCTTCCACACACGACATCACACTACAAGTGTTATTTTCTTTGCACCATTGTAACATATACACATCTGTCGCAAGTTAATAAATAGGGGGTGGAGGGGGGTCGTCTCCCTGAGGAATGTGGTGGAGAGTAGTGATACGTAACTGTTTGACCTCACTGCGCCATTTATTTCTGTTCCATTTGGCGCAATCTGTCGGAGCAGTTGGACGCGGACGCAACATCCTCCCTCCTCCTCCTCATGAAAAAGAGGATGAGGAGGAAGCTGATGAAGAGGCCTGCGGGGGTGCAACTTTCAGGATGCACCCTCCCCCCCCCCCACCACCACAACCACTCAGCCCCCAACCACCGCGCACATACTCGTGCAAAATAAATAAATAAATAAAAGTGAGCTGGTGCAAGTCACACACACGCGCGCACGCACACACACAGAGAGCCACTCACATGGATGTGATGTTTTTGAACAAGTCAGCTATGTCCACAGCTCCGCTGCCGTTGGCTCCGGCTCCATCCTGCACCGCCAACAGCGGGAAGAAGCGGCCGCTGTCCGACTTATTGCAATAGATCTCGGTGGGCGAGCAGCTGCACGTCGGCGGGCAGTCCAGCATGGAGCTCAGGTGGTCCCGAAAGAGGAGGGTGAGGAGCAAGAGGATGGGGAGAAGCCGCCAGCCCCGGCAAATCCGCGGCGGGTCCAGGCATAGATCCATGTCTCCAAGGAAAGATGGAAAACACAATAAGAAGAAGAAAAGGAGGAAGAGGAGGTCCTGGTGTCCTTCCTTAAGAGAACAGAGGATGCTCTGTGCAGTGTGTCCTTGCCTCCTCACACATATATACATCAATATACATATATATTTATATATACATATATATATGTATATGTATATACATATATATATCTATATTTATGTATATATGCACACACACTAATCCACAGCCTCACACACACATACACACACATACACACACATACACACACACACACCCACACACACAAAGAGAGGAGGGGAAATGCAAATAAAAAATTTGAAAAAGAACCACGGTAGTCAAGTGGAAGAAATCTCCAGGCAAACGTGCATGGTGGCTCCCCTCCCCGGACTCTGCGATGCTGCTCTCTCCTCAGCGTGATGCTGGAGCAGGACTGAATGGATGGAGGGATGAGAGGGAGAGAGAGGGAGAGGAGAGAGAGAGAGAGAGAGAGGGAGGGAGAGAGAGAGAGAGAGAGAGAGAGGTTACATGGAGGTTAAAGGCCCGCTAAATTGCTTTCAAGTCCCCACTAAATTATTTGGTTGCATTTTTCATGTATTTTTATTTTTAATTATTTTACTTGATACGCACACACACACACACACACACACACACACACACACACACACACACACACACACACCCGATGGTCTATTGGTTAGCATGTTGGTGTCACAGTGCAGAGGTCCAGTGTTCGATTCCGGCTCCGGCCTTCCTGTGTGGAGTTTGCATTGTCTCCCCGTGCCTACCTGGGTTTTGTCCGGGTACTCCAGTTTCCTCCCAAATTCCAAAAAAACACTGGTGGGAGGTTAATGGAACACTCTGAATTGGCCCTCGGTGTAAGTGTGAGCACGAATGGTTTTTGGTCTTTGTGCCCTGAGATTGGCTGATAACCAGTTCAGGGTGTGCCCCGTCTACTCCAGCAACTGGGATAGACTCCAGCACGCCCCGTGACCCCTGTGAGGTTAAGCGGATCAGAAAATGAATGGATAGATATCGACTAAAATCTCATCACAAAACTCGAATGGTGGCGTTAAGGCAAAGAAAAACAAAACCCAGTGCATTTTAGATGTAGATGTACGGAGGCCACACAAGCATTAGATGCAGGCTTCCATACACCACATACAGAAATCTTTCTCTTCCTCCATGTTATATTACTTTCAACAGCTAGGCCAGGAGGGTCATTACAGCAACAAACATTTTTTAAAATAATACAAGTTTCAGGGCTATAGCACCATCAAAGTATCTTGTTTTTTTTATCACAGGCAATGTCTCAATGAACACTTCACAGTCTGTTGCTTTTTGAAAGCCTCCATAAATATGGAAAATTATTAAGTGAAATAATGCTGTAGGTGTCTTCCCTTGCTAGATAAAACAAGAAATGCGGTACATAAAAGGACAAAGAAAAAGTTTCCCATCCGCATATTCTGCCTTCTTATGATGAAACAATAAATGAAGACTTTGATGCAAGTTCATGCTCCTCTGATTTCAAACAAAAACTCCTGGGTTGGGTCACAGCTAAAGTAAATTGGGTGTTGTGGTCTTCAACAGCAATGTGTTTGATGCATGGCTGGCAGCCACTGGAGATGCTTATTGATCACGCAATGTAAAACATGTTTCTATTTGCCAGTTGTTTAGTCCAAGGACTACCTGCAATCATAACAGGTCATCAATGCTTGTAATCGGAAGACCAAATGTAGCTTTTGATTACACTGAATTACATGGATCCATTCATCCATTTTCTGATCCATTTTATCCTCACAAGGGTCGCTGGGCGTGCTGGAACTTATCCCAGCTGTCTTCGGGCAGTAGGCGGGGGACACCCTGAACTGGTTGTCAGCCAATCGCAGGGCACACAGAGACAAACAACCATGCACACTCACACTAGCACATAGGGATAATTTTGAGTGTTCAATCAGCCTGCCACGCATGTTTTTGGAATGTGGGAGGAAACCGCAGTACCCAGAGAAAACCCTCGCAGGCCCTTGGAGAACATGCAAACTCCACACAGGAAGGCCGCAGCCGGAATCAAACCCTGCACCTCTGCTCTGTGAAGCCGACGTGCTAACCAGTCGACGACGGGCCGCATGGATGACCTTGTATTTGAAAAATGCTGCAACTTTGTGACTTGTTATGCAACAAAAAATAACTTTTCTGCTCAGGGTGTTGGTGTTGCCAGGACACTACACTCAGAGACAGATGTTGAGCTCTCCTCAGCCATCTACACTTATCGTAATAAGAACACCGGGGCTGGGAGTGAAGGTAGGATTCCTGGGGGTAGCCGGTCCAAACACTTATGCACGGGCATGGATATGCCAAAAAAGATTCAACTAGCAAACATCTTAAAGGTGACCACATACAAACAAGACACTTAAGGGAGGCACTGCAATGACCATTGTGCGGCAAGTACGGATACATTATTTTGCAATAAAGGTGCGCATGTGAGAAAATAAGACACACACATACACATCAACTCCAGGGTATCCAAGTGACAAGATATTCACTTTGAGGGCAAGGGAAGGTCCATCAGAATCTCATGTGTGTGTGTGGGTGTGTGCACGCGGGTGCGTGGGTGCACATACGTGCGCGCACGTGCGTGTGCACATGTCTGTCTCATGCTCCTCCATTTCTGAGGCTTTCTGTCATACCTGAATTATCACATGATTTGCTTCCAGCCTCCACTAATGCAGGATTGTTCATGACTGAGGGAATCATGAAATTACATTCACATGAAAACAAAATTCAGCTATTAGATGTCTGACCTACCATGTTTTTATGATTCATTACGTAAATTGCAAGAATTTGTATATGGCTGTGAAGCATTTTCTTACACGAAAACACCAGTGTGGTTCAGTCATAAACATTTAGCCTTGATTAACACCTCCATTCAAACAAGAATTTGAAAAGGATGTACGCAAAAGTCTCTCTCTCTGTGTCTGTCTCTCAACGAAAGAGAGAGAGAGATTTATTAAAACCTCATAAGTTCATAAGTGCTCTCAGTCTCAACCTTTCCAGATATGGAGAATATCAGTGAATTCTCAGGGAAAGGCTGAAATTGAGAGTGAAAGATGAAGCGTGAGACACATCCTGAGGGAAGTGAGGAATAGCGATAAGACCTGGGTAAGTCTTGCTCTCTGTAATTGCCTCCTTGCTAATGCTTCACCACGAAACCAAGTGGGAGAGTGGAAGAGGATGATCGCCCAAGATGACGAAGGAGATTACATTTGTGATATCATTGTCAAAGGCAGAGAAGTCAAATACATAGATGGCGGTACGACAGAACAATGGCTGAATGAGTGGAGTGAATGGATGCAAAGTAGTGGGAGGAGCAAGTACACAGTGACCCAGATCCTCCTGCACGTTAGCATGGGAGGGAATCTAAGGCAGCGTCTGCAGAGCGGGAATACAGGATGAAGAAGAGACATATTGCATAGGAATAGCAACAAATATACCACCGAGAAAACAGGGGGCACATTAAAAGTCCAACAACTAGACCATATCACTCCTACAAATGTGTGGGGTCGTGTGTTCTTTAAACAATTGCTAGCTCTAATTGAGGACTAATGCATGCGCTGGCACCCATTCCGCATGGTTTCCTTTCGCAGCACGGAGGGAGTAATGGGGTCTTTAGCATAATGTTGAAACCAAAAACAACCCAGACCCAAGACAAGTTCATGGGCAACAGGAAACTCATACACAAACACAGTTCTTCCACTTGTTTATTCCTTTGCAGCTATTACGAAGGCTCAATAACAGAGTGAAAGACAATTTCCAGTATAAACACAGTCTGGGCATGCATCGTTAAAAAGCTTTGTACACAAAGCTGAGCCCACCTGCTTATTTCGAGATAATTTAAGTTGAAGAAAGTTGCGTATAATCATCATCCGCTCATTAGCAAACACAATATACTGCTCAACGAAAAACATCTATTAAGTGTCAAGCATCTGAAGGGAAACATTTATGGAGCAATCGTTACTTTCTGCCTCGAATGGGAGGCACACTATAAATAAACAAATAAATAAATAAATAAATAAATAAATAAATAAATAAATAAAAATAATACATTGGTAGTAGCAATACAAAAAAAAAAAAAGAAGGATCTTGTCCTCACTACTCCATTCCCTTTTTGCATGTTAGCAAGGAGAGCACCCTATCATCTAGAAAAATGACCATCAGGTGTCACTTTGTGAGCCATAAGTGCTTTTTATCGTTGAAACGTCGCACATTCCCGCACCATTTATGCCCACCCATTTGTCACTCGTCAATCACTGCTGGAGCTCATCATATCTGTGACCGCCTGACAAGTCCCGAGTGTTTTCTCACTCATCTCCACCCCTCCAATCATCATGCACAGTGCTATATGCACATGGGCGGCAATACAAAATGCACAACTAACGAGACAAATGCAAAGTCATCTTATGTTTGGACAATGAATTGCTCCGTTGCTGTTTTCTGGGTCGTTTCAGCACCAAGGACAGTGACACTTTTCCGTTTTGCTATTTATCCCACTGCAGCATGATAATTCCCCAAAAGTATTCTGTGTCATTCCCAAGGAAGCACCTAACATTTCAACATCTTTCTCGTTCATTTGGAAAATGTCATATTTCAATATTAATCAATATTTTGATATGCTAACGTCAGCTAATAATGTATCGACTGTACTTATTTGCTGGATGACTCCCAGCGGGACAGACACTGAGAAGATGCTCATACTTAAATAACATTTTTATCAATCAATGTGTAAGTGGAGTCAAGCAGGATGAATTTTCAAATTTGCGTTTTTTTTTATGGCTTATAGAAACCATGTCTGCATTCACTGCACAAATACTTAGAGGAGTGTCGGCGTGCATTGTGGATGCGTATTTGGACCTGAGAGTCGGTGCTCGGAATTGAAGCGGATTTCCATTGGACAGGAAGTGAACCAATCTCTTCTTTTCATCAATGGACGCTACAGCTTCTGGTTTATTTTCAAACTTATTTTCAAACTTGTAGTCGATGCGTGCACATTTTGAGCATGACATTTCTGATCCACTGGTTAAAGGACACTTTGATTCACTCCTCTTTCAAACAACAAGGCGAAGGCTGGAACATGGGTAGTATTGCATGACTGTCCATGTGGTGTGTTATATGACCATATTTTGTTACTTTTATGTGAACTATTCTGGAAAGCGCTTTGTTACGGTTGCAGCTGTTGTGAAAGCATGATATAAATAAAGATGTATTGTACAAATCCTTGTGATGATCTGTACAAGTCCATCAGCTCTGCCAGACCAACTTCAGCTTGTCAAAGGCTAGAATATGTGATGAGAACAAATTACTTTTTTTGTGAAAATTGATGGAGTCGTTACCGAGTACATATAAGGAAGCAGATTTACAATGTGTGAGCATTTAACATCGAGGGATAATGGAGACGGGGTCATGTGCGTGTGTTTCTCAGCTCGCGGCATGTGGGAACGTGCAATAAGAAGGAAACAATGAACGCTTGATTAATATGTTTGAGCGGGCTGCCAGTACCTGTCGATAATCATCAACCTTGCAAAACATTAGCAAATAAGCAGCGATAATGGTGTTTGTTTGAGTCGTGTGTGTTGACTGCCAATGAAGACCGAGCAGTAGCACGGAGGAAATGGGGATCTGATAATCTGGAGAGGCTGATCTACTATAAAATTGGTGTTGGCCTCAAGAACAGAAAGACATTCTCCTCGGTCTTTGTCGAAACATTGAGCGCTGTTAACCAGCTGAATATTGTATTTTTGCAAGAAATCAATATATGAGGAGACAATCATCCAGCACTAAATGTAGTGGAAAATGGTTCCAGTAATTCGCATCATTGTGTGTTCATGATCATGCATAATTCACGCATGCATAAATCCTACAATGATGCATTCAGACATACTGCTGAGAACATTCATTTAATATTTTACCATAATTTCAAAGTGGGTACAAGCGTAACTGCAGACAAGACTTTTTTCTTTTTTTTTTTTGTCAATTTTTTTTTTTTTTTTTGTCAATAAAAAATGTCTCTCGTAAAATAGCTTCGACAGTCTTGTGGTAGAAAATGCTATCACGGAGGCAAATAAATCTCAAAAAATGTTTTGACCGCCCAAATGTGTTGCACGACTTAAGAGTAGTGTGGAAGAATGTGGCTCGTGTTCACTTCTGTGCCCAGTCACGTTTATGGACCGTATTAACCTCAACAGAGCATGGCTCTAATAAATATTCTTGCCCTTTTCTTTTGTAAATATGTTCAGCGGCACAGTGCCAATATCTCCTCCACATCTTTTGTTTGTCTCACTTCCCAGTGACATGTTATTCATGACAGGTTTTTAAATGTGTTGAATAGACTGGTCTGGATTTTGTTTACTACTTTTTCTCAAAAATGCAAGTAAATGTTTTACATTCAGAATCTGCTAAAAAGAAAAAAATCTTTTTAGTAAATTCTGAATCTTCCCTTGTATCTTCTCAAGCACATCAGGTTTTTAATGGATAATAATTGGAACACTGGTGAATAGCAACATTTAATCAGAAATAACTTTGTGTCGCTGAACTAACTTTGTCTGTTTGATGCTGATTTTAAAAAATGTTGTCCCTTTTTTTTCCAGCACATCAAGATTTTGGAAATCTGAAATCTTGCGCAATGCCGATTTTACCATGTACCATCATTTGTAGCAAAAAAAAAAAAATAATAATCCACCATTTGCGTACGTAAACCTTAATTCATCATCCTCATTATTTTTATGATTATTATTGGATAAACCTAATGTGCATGGGAAAAAAAATGATACTTCTCCACATTGACCAGGGACGTTGAAATGCATGTCACGTTGGCCTTTATAATGGAGGTGCCCAACCCAACTTTATGTAAAACAATCACATTTATATATATATATAGATATATATATATATATCTATATATATGTATAATTTTTTAAAAATATAATCAAAAATATTTTGCTACATTAAATACACCCGATCAATTTGTCAGCTTTTTTTTTTTTTAAATTTACACCAATGTCCAGCATTAAGCATGGGTCTCCAATTTGTACGGCAAATCAATTAGGCTTAGCTGTCTGAAGGAATATCCACTGCCGAGAACGGACAAAAGGAAAATATGATGAAGAGACGCCCACTCGCTGTGCAATGCACCCAGGACTCTGAGCTACTGAACAATGTGCTTGCACACATTCTTGGGCTGTTACGAAGCAACCTGCTTTGACATTTAAAACGACAAAGGAAGGTGAAGAAGAAAAGAAAAACATCAGCATCAAAAAGAAAAGAAAAGGAAATTGTCTGTGGTACTCTTATATGGAAAGAAAATGTGGCGCTGCAACCACTTCCAGCAAGTAGTCAAGGAAAACTATGCAAGGTTTCTTGTTGTCTTCCAATGCTTTTTTTAATTCCTTTCCAGTGACAACGTAAAAATGCTATTCAATTCACCTAACCCGCATACTTTTGGAATGCGGGGGGAAGCCTGGGTACCTGGAAAAACATGTTAGCATGGGGAGAACATGCTAACTTAACCCAGGAGGGCCTGAGCCAAGACTTAAACCCACAATCTCTTGACTGGTAGACAGATGTGTCGACTCAGCGTGCTGCCAAAATCAATGTTAATTAAATGGTGGCTCAAGGTTTTTATTTCCTTTCACTCACCAAAGCAGAATTACTATGCAACCAAATGAATGTGAATTGGTTCATTTTGTAAAAAAATAAATCAATAAACAACAAGACTGTTGTGTTTTAACTTGATTTCAGGGAATTGACTGAATGTGTGAGTGTGTTATGTAGTTGAAGAGAAAATTAGCTTTTGGGAAGAAAATACACGTTGACAAGAAAAAAAATAAAGACTAATGGTGTTTGCAAAGAAGGTACTACGTATTTGTCGATTTGTCCAAAGAGAGTACGGCATTGGAAGACTGGACAGATGTTATTGCCGTTGATTTTTTTTGTTGAAAGATTTCCAAGTATGCAAGTCACAGCAACACAGATTCTTAATCATTATTTTTTTTTAAATAACAATAATATTGTTTTTAAAATCCTTGTTATCTTTCTTTCACAATCCAGAGACTTGTTTTGTTGTTTTCTTGGCCACATTTGCGGGGTTCACAATCCTCAGTCAAAATTCGGCCACTTGTGTGGGTTCCAATAACACACGGACTGCAAGACTAATAAACAGCTTTTATCCTCAAGCAATAATCCTTGTAAACAGAAAGACATAACATTCATGAAATTAATTTGACTTAATGGCTGTTTTCCCAAATTGCATCAACTAAATGTGATTCGAAATGTTTGATGTTATAATTTTCTTAAGTGCGTTGTGTGGGATGAAGTGATTATGACCAATAATGAAAAAGGACATAAGACTGTATTTTCAATTTGCGGCATTGAAGTGGTGGTGCCAAGAGGAATATTTTCTCTGGCAGCAACATTGTATTTGTGTGTGTGTGTGTGTGTGTGTGTGTGTGTGTGTGTGTGTGTGTGTGTGTGTGTGTGTATTAGCTTTTATTTTTTTAGTATTGTATTCATGCATCAAGCAGGAGCAGCGTTTCAAACGCCATCATATTTATCAATGGTACAGTGGTGTGAAAAAAATGGATTCTTGTGATTGATTTCTGTGTTCTTTGCATATTTATCACATACAAAGGTTTCAGTTCGTCAAGTTCATGCTGTGAAAAAGTAATTGACCCCCCCACCCTCCTTGTTAAATTACACAGTAACTGTGACTAACAACGGTTTTGGGAAAGCTGAGTTCAATTTCACAGGCAATACCCGAGCATGACATTTGTTGAATTAGTAAAACACATAAATAGAATCTGTCAGACAAAGTGAAGGACACTACAAGATCTGAAGGCACGATCTGAAAAATTCGGAAAAAAAAAAAGTTTTTGAAATGTGTCAGTCTGGAAAATGTTACAAAGCCATTTCCAAGACTCTGGGGCTTCAGTAAACCACTGTCAGAGCCATTATCTACAAATGGATAAAACTGGGAACAGTGGCAACCATTTGCAGGAGTGGTCGACCAGCAAAAATTACTCCAAGTGTGCGACAACAACTCCAGACCTCGCTGGCATCAGTTCAGGTCAGAGTTCACGGCCCAAATATAAGAAATCCACTAGCCAAAAATGGCATCCATGGGAGAGTTCCCAGGCGAAAACAACTGCTGTCCAAAAAGAACACAAACTATTGCCTCACATTTGCCAAAAGACATGATCCTCATTGACTGAAGAGTCAAAAGTTGAACTTTTTGGAAGATGTGTGGCACGTTATGTCAGGGGTAAATATGGCACAGCGATTAATAAAAAGACTATGATGCCAACAGTGAAGCATGTTGTTGGCAGTGTGATGGTGTGGTGCTTTGCTTCCTCAGGACCAGGACCTGAAGGAGAACAATCACATTGACAATCACGTTGGGACCTCAAACTCAAGCACTCTTGAATCATGCAGTCGGACAAAGCTTGAGAAACACAAGCAAGTCCACCTCTGAATGCCTGAAAAAAACAAAATTCAGGTTTTGGAGTGGCCAAGTCAAAGTCCGGATTTCAATCCAATTGTGACGTTGTGGTGTGACCTTAAACAGGGAGTTTATGCTAGAAAACCCTCCAATATGCCAGAGTTGAAGCAATTCTGCAAAGAAAAGTGCTCCAAAATTCCTCCACAGCGATGTGAACGACTCATCAATTAACCAAAAACGCCTGATTTCAGTTATTGCTGCCAACACAACCCATTATTAGGTTCCGGGGACAATTACTTTTTCACATAGGGACGAGTAGGCTTCCATTTTTCTTTGTGTGTGTGTGTGTGGGGGGGGGGGGGGGGGGGGG
>CAAKHF010023843.1:0-27578 GCA_901007745.1 Hippocampus kuda | reverse complement strand
ACACACACACACACACACACACACACACACACACACACACACACACACACACACACACACACAAAAGAAAACACAAAAAGATTTCATTGTTTGCATTTGATAGCCATTGTGTACAACTTCTTTGGTTTTCTTTCCCCCTACTTTAGAATCATAGCCGCTGTCAGAAGAAAAAAAAAAAAAAGCTTTTCTTGCGCAATTAGAGCAAGCGTAAACAGGACAGGCGTGTACGAGCACAGAACAGACTCAGCAACTATTTTGCCGCTGGAGCTGAAGCGCCAGCCCTGAGGGATGGAAGCCTTTTGCAGACGGTGTACAAATGTGATGTCATCGGTACGGGTTTGGATGCCAACAAAAACTTGTTGCTGCTTCAGACAACAAAGTGTATGCAGAAAAGTGGTGAAGATTGCACGACTGTCTTGTGTCCTATGTGTTGTGTTGTGTTGTGTTGTGTTGTGTTGTGTTATTTTGACTTCAAAATGGCGCCGCGTGAGTGGCTGCCTTTACAGCAGCTCCTTTATTTTGTTGTTCTACTTCTTCCTTTCATAACTTTGCTGCTGTGAATTGGGAATTTCTCCATTGCGAGACTAATAAAGGTTTTCTTATCTTATCTTAAATTGGAAATAAGAAAAAAAAAGTACTGCTGCTGTACATAATAATGTTGCTTCAAAGTGCTGCTGTGGGAAGTCAAACACTAATCATTTAAATTGTGAGATTTGACGATCTAAAGTTGCCGTCTTGAAACTGTCACACTCATTGTGTAAATCTGTAAACATTTTGTTTGTTGTGTCGGTTGGCAGTGAGTGTTTGTTTTGGCAAGCATGGCAGTGCATGTGGCTGGACTTGTGGCTGTGGGGGTCTTTTATGTGGTCATCCTGCTGACCGGGATCTTGGCCTCGCGCAAGTCAAAGCAAGTGGAGAAGAAATGCTCGGGCAGAAAGAGCGAAGTCGCCATCGTCGGAGGACGCAATATCAACATCGTGACTGGCGTGTTCACCATGGCAGGCATGACCTTTGTTTCATCTCACCTTGGTCACTAAGGAACATTTTTTTGTTTTGTTTTTCCACCGCTAACTTTGTTTCTATGTTTTCTCTCAGCAACCTGGATTGGCGGAGGTTACATTTTGGGGACTGCCGAGGCTGTTTATTCTCCAACTCGAGGTCTCGCCTGGGCATTTGGGCCTCTTGCCTATTTTTTAAATTTTTTAACTGGTAAGTATCAAAAGAAAAGTCTTTGTGTAAGAAATTTCATCGATGCTGCATGTCATACGTAAGCATATTTGACAATAAAGATGACCTTGACCTTGACCTTTTGCAGGCACGAAAGGAGGGTTTGCACAGAGCCCCATTGAAGTTAAGACCGCCACTGTTTGTTGTTCTGAGATACTTATTGGTCTTGTTTGTTTTGTGTTTTTCCAGCAGGATTGTTTTTTGCCAAACCGATGAGGTCCAAACACTACTTGACCATGTTGGACCCGTTTCAGGACCGCTATGGCCAATTTTTCACGACAGCAATATTACTTCCTGCTCTGCTAGGTGATATTCTGTGGGTGGCCTGCATCCTTGCTGCCCTTGGTTCGTAATGATATTCAAATGCGTTTTCACTCTTCCTGTCAGAAGAAAGACATGTCCGAGGTGTCCACTTTCAAAGCGGAACATTGCAATGAGTTTATGCTCTCTGTTTGACGGCAAAAGTGATTGTGCCACATCCACCTTTGATTTAATATGATGTTTTGATTTCCATTCCAGGGGGGACGATGAGCATCATCCTGGATCTGTCATCTACAATCTCAATCCCGATCTCCGCGGCGATCTCCATCAGCTACACTTTTTTAGGAGGCCTTTACGCAGTTGTGTACACCGATATCATCCAACTGTCCTTCATATTTGTCAGTCTGGTGAGCGCTCAAGAAAAATGTACAAAGGTTGTGTGATTGAAGTTGTTCTTTAAAGGAACGTCAAGGCAGCCTTTGTTTGGAAAGTCAGTTTTGTTTTTTTCACATTTTGCTTTGTCTAACAAGTGTTTGTTTCTTTTATTGTAGTGGCTCTGTATTCCATTTATGTTTCTCAGTCCTGCGGTGACTGATCCCTCACAAACGACCAATTTCAACCAGTCAAACAGCCTTCCCTGGTTAGGACAGGTGAAGCTGGAGGACGCAGGAAAGTGGACCGATGACTTTTTCGTGCTGGTCAGATTCTTTTTATTTTGCCAGAAGTCTTCATATAAATGTAATAGATCAGTTGTACTCAATATGTCATACACAGTCCTCCCTGAGCCGTCACCTTATCGTGGTGGAGGAGTTTGTGTGTTCGAAAAAACCCAGGAGACAAGTGGTGTGGGGCTTCATTCCTCTTGCAGGGTTGCCAATGGCAAACAGGTCTAACGTGAGGGACCAGAAAAAGCAAATGTGGTCATAATTATCCCCCTGCGGCTTGACGGCTGTCCATTGGGTGTCACTCCGGTTGACGGTAGGGCGGCCTTCTGCTCAGGACTGCATCGTTCGGCTCACATGGGCGATGACGGTGAGACTTGGAGGGGCGAGACTGGGAAGAACGGCCCCTCTGATCAAAATCCGAGCAACGTTCTGTTCTTGAACTTGTGTGCTCATCACAGATTGTCCATCACAAACACCATTTTCACATCTACGGTACTTTAAGGATGTCCATATGTGCACTTATCATCGACTAGCAGGAGAAAGGAAAATCTGGGGTCTCTGACCTATCGTTCAGTTTGCAAAAGCACAAGGACAAACTTGAACTGGAGCTTAATACACAATTTCCAGTGCCCGTTTGCTTGCCGTGCTTATGTGCATTCCTGATAAGAAGTGACATACTTGATGAAGTGAGCATGTTTCTACGCGCTGTAGGGTTTTGGAGGACTGGCTTCTCAGGCTCTATTCCAGAGGATTCTTGCAGCGTCTTCCTCAGCCCGGGCTCAGGTCACCTGTTTTGCTGCTGGCGGCTGCGCGTTTTTGATGGGAATCCCCTCGGTGATCATTGGAGCTGTGGCTGCTTCTGCAGGTACACACACACACACACACACACACACACACACTCCCTACAACACTCCACGATGCGACTAAGAACTTAGGAGGCGGGTGTCATCATTTTGTTCTGGATTACAATGATTTCTTCTCCATTTTTGTCTCTGTATGTTCCTCCTCCATGCTCTGTCCGTCTCGGTTAGACTGGAACCAGACAGAATACGGTCTACCCCCACCTTATTATCGCGGGGAGGCAAGCAATGTCCTGCCATTGGCCCTGTCTTACATCACACCCGCCTGGGTGGCAGTGTTGGGCACTGGCGCCCTGGCAGCAGCAGTTATGTCCTCCATGGACTCGGTATTGCTGTCATCGGCATCCATGTTCACCCAAAACATATACAAGTCAACCTTGAGAAAACAGGTATGTGTGTCCCTTTGAGTGCAGTCTGTGACTAAAACAGCATCGCGCAATGCAACACAATTTTTATGATATTTTCTTTTTTTTTTTTTTCACAACAGGCATCAGAAAGAGAGCTGAAGTGGGTGATCAGGATTTGTGTGCTCCTGGTGGGCCTGGCTGGAACCGGTCTGGCCTTTAACAAGAGCAGCATCCTTGCTCTATGGGTACTAGCTAATGACACACTCTACTGTGTTGTGACACCACAGCTGTTCTGTGTGGTGCATCTCCGCTCTGGCAATTGCTACGGTGCCATCAGTGGCTACGCGATAGCTCTGTTGCTACGCGTCCTGAGTGGAGAGCCAGCACTCGGGATTCCTCCTGTGCTGCTCTTCCCGGGCTGGAGGGAGGAGGATGGCGTCATCACGCAGTACTTTCCCTTCAGGACATTGATTGTGTTCATTTCTCTGGCAGTCGTCATCCTCATGTCTTGGCTGTTCCAACTGGCCTTCTCTCGCCGGCTCATTCCTCAGTCCTGGGATGTGTTTGATGCATTCAAAAAGAAAGTGGAAGCAATAGAAGAGGAGAGGACAACAATACCGATCTCCAAAAACTAAAAGTATTATGTCTTTAATTCGGGTTATAGGCTCTGCCAAACCTGAGTTTTTGCATATTCATGTGCACCGTCGTACTTACTTTCTATACTGTCAATTCTTCTAAAAGTATTACATATTGGAGTGAATGGGAACCCCTGACCTTTGTGCTGAAACACAAAATATCAGGACAACTTGTCTTAATGTTGACGTCCCCATTCAACCCACAGCCTTTTTCATTCACACACAGTTCTCGAGACTTTCAATTCGAACTGATCCGTTGTACACTTGATGTGATTGATATATTCCTAAGCGTAACCTTCTGGATTTTTCGACTATTTTAGGTGTTGTGCTCATTAAAAATTCAGCTTTCCTGTGTGGAAAATTGTACTTTCCAAAAAATAAAATTTTAAAATACTGTTTATGTTTAGACAACATTGGCAGTTTCGCGCGTGTGTTCCTCTGGGGTGGTGGGGAGCGGAGATGCATGAAACTGTAATTACTCAAATTAGACAGCAGGGGGCGATACAAGAACGTTGGATGGGTCTGTACGAATGATGACGAGCAAGACGTGGTGCCGCTGAAGCTTTCATACACTGTATTTGTTTTTATTTATCGATGCTTTTTGTTTCTGTTTTTCCACTACGAATTGGGAATCTTTATTTTTTTTTGTAATCAGTTTTATTTGTGTTTGCCATTGTTACTCTACCTCTCACATTGAGTTATAAGATAAACGGCTCTGGTGTTTGTTTGTTTCTCCAAACCACGTTGTAACTTCGGTTGGAAGAGCTGGACCTGCCGAGAACCTGGTTCTGGGGACTATGAAGGCGTCAACGCCAAAGCCTTTCTGCTGCACACCTTGCTACCTTTGGCCCATCTGCTTCCCCCTTGGTCAGGTTCCACTTAGAAAGGTGAGCTGAGACATGACTGAAATGTATGACTACAGAAGTTATTCGTGTGCCTTATCCACTCAAGGGTATTTGTCCAAAGAGAAAACAACATCCACACACAGTGGCATTTTTCAACAACGTCTTTATCCACTTGAAATATTTACTTTAGGTCACCGTTTGGTGCATCGAACATATTAAATGTCAATACCAACTAACATCAAGTTTGTGGACAATACTCACATAGGACTTTGTGCTAATGTGCTTGCGCTGCGACAAATCACCGGGCATTATTATTATTTTTTTTTTGTGCGTGGGAGACATAACATTTTATTATTCGTCAAACTCAGACATAAGAATTGCCGCAACATTTTGATTCTATGGTCAAAAAGTGTTTTTTGTCAGTCAGCTGCAGTAGAAGAAGACGTTATGCTCATAAAATGAACAATATTGACGCCGATCGTTCTAATAATTGTAGGGGGCGGTTGGCGTTGTCATAACTTGACATGTTCACATAAACTTTGAAGATTGATTGAAATTTTATGACATCGAACGACGTGTAGCTTGTTTCTGTAAGCGTCCCAGTCATCTGGTTCTATACAATGATAAGTAGGTTTGGTTGTGTGCTATTTCTGCTTTAAGCTAAATTAGAGTTTGCAACCTCTTTTAAACTAACTGAGACAGTGTCCAACCTCTTAACAAAAATGCGACAAACTTCCTTGCGATACTAAACTAAAAATGCCACAAATATTGGTGGAAACAATGATAAATTGAGACACAATCCTTCCACTAGTGCGATTTCGTCGATCTACTCGTTACCCTGAATTGTCTAACCAGTGAGGACAAAGAGCCTACTAACAGTACTGCACGATTCCTCAAACTGGAAATGGAATAAATGCCCATCCCAATAAATGCTCAATTCAACCCTGACGTCTCGGCGATGGGAATCCATCCCTGCTGGGAGCCAACTCCACGACGCTTTTTCCACCCGGCCACCTTATCCGGAGCACTATGCGTGTGAGCGAGTTCGTGCGTGCACGAGTGTGTGAGAGAGAAGCCGACTCTTGTTTACAGCAGAGATTCCACGGGAGACCCACTAACACACACACATACACACGTTCTCACTGTGGGATTTTAGCAGCTGCAACGTGGACTTGTTTTCACCTCTCTCTCGACGACTAAAGAAAAAAGACGTCGGTAGCGGGAGAAGACGCGGTGTGTACCCACGCGTTCAGCCCCACTCTGCTGTTGCGTGGCACATTTTCCCCGAGCCCACCCTTAAACCTTCACTGGCACGACCACGACGGGCACCGAACGCCGGTGCTGCTCGCTTGCCTTCCCGGCGTCAAGACATCCACCACGCGGATTTTTCATTCATTTTTTTTTTTGACAAGCAGTATCACCACACAGCCGCCACCCTTCTTCATTTTCTTCTTGTTTTTTTTTTTTTTTTTTTGCTCCACGCTTCTACGCGAGAGATTTTCACGCCTGCTGATGATGAGGATGGTGGGGATGTGGGTCGAATTTAAGTGCTGATATATTGTGAGTAGAACCAAATTCTGAGGCCTTGTTGTTCTTGGAAGAAGAAGACATGGAAACTGAAGACGGGGATTACCATCATCACGTTGCTGCTCTCATAGCAGTCAGTGCACCTTGGAGGAAATAATACTCGATTTTTTTTTTCACGATATAATTTTTTTAATATTTAAATTTATTCTATTTAAAATCCAAGTGGCCGAGGAGCCAATCCAGACATTTGGACTACAATTGTTTCCCTTCAATCGTTCCGGATACCAACATCCTCTTGGATTTATTGTTATTATTGTGATTTAATTTTTTTTTTCAAATGAAATAAGGAACATGAAACCTGACAAACTACTAATGGGCAACAGCACTGTCTTGCTTTGGGCTGTGTTGACGACCCTTTCCTCCATATGCATACGGGCTTCATATGGTGAGAGTAAGTGTCTCCCCCCCCCCCCCCCACCCCATTCTATTTTTTCATTTGATGTTAATCTTTCCAATTTAACACCATTAGTGAGTAAATGAGCTGGTGAGAAAACACCTTTTTAATAAAAGCGAACATCTTCAGCATTTAATGTCCTAAATATAAACATACCTTTAAAGGTGGTATTATTATTTTTACTATTATTATTATGATTATAAATGGAAAAACGTGACGTGAAACGGAGGATTGGCTGGCCATGCGGTGCGTTCACTTTCCTGTGCAATCGTAGCAAAATTGTGCTTCACCGTGCGCAAGGTCGCCTGCGTTTCACTCTAACGGTGTGTTCCTATTATCAATATGATGACGATGGTTAGGATTGTTATTGTTTGAAGTAGACATGGCAATAGGACACGCTTTACATTGCCCTTGCTCGGAGAAGCCAAGGATGACTCTGCAACATGGATCTGAAGGTTACTACCCGGACGGACCATGTGGCCATTTTGCTGCGTTCAGGGACGAACATCTGCTCTCCCCCTCCTCGCACATTGACTAGATGATCTTAATGAGCAGATTCAGCCTTGCATCAATACCAGGTCACGTTTTATGTCACCAAAATTGACACCATCCGTGAAAATAATTGACCCACCCCCCACCCTGCGCTTTCAGCCGAAGAATGATTAGAAAAAATAACACATGACTCCATCACTGTTACCTTTACTGTTCTCCAAAGTCTCCATGTTGCTGCATCGCCCCTCAGTCTTGGAATTCACATTTAGACCACTGCTTGATAGCTCATGTGTTGGGCAGATTTGTCATTGTAACATATGAGGATAGAACAATTGCTAGAAATGACAAAGGTGTTGTATGTTTGTCATTATTTGCCCCGTGGTTGGACCAGACCATGATGCACTCTGCCTTTGGCTTTGATGGCAGTGTTATACTCCACAGTCTCCACTTTGCTGCAACAGCCCTTAGCATCCAGGAGACCCTGATTCTCTGCTTTTGGTGTTGCATGTGGCCTGTGATTGGCTGACGAGTAGTCTCCACTTTGCTGCAGTGTCCCTCAGACTCGACTTGACTCAAATCGGTCTTCATGGGGCCGAAGATAGCAGACCTCAATGTCCTCTTTGATATTCTCCACGCTTGCTGTTTGTGTGGTGGTGTTCCATGCGATGCATTCAATGCTGCATGTTTTGTTTTCAATTTTTTTCTTTGCAGTCCTAGCAATCTCTCAGAGAACTTGACACTCCCTGGTGTATGATATCAGAACACGGGCATTCTTAGACCGGTGTCGTTTTAGTTGGAGCGCAAATTTTCTCATGTTATCTTCTAGTCAAAAAATGTATTTACTTGGCAACAAGGGTTAAGCGCTGAATTTTTTAAACATTTTGTTGTCCTACTCTTTCATTCATGTGCACATTCTGGTTAAATTGAATTAATCACCCTTTCAAAAGGAAACCTACGACCCGGAAGCACCGACAAGACCTTGGAAATAGAGCATGTAAAAATAACCACAGGTTAAAACAGATGTGTTTTTGTTGATTGCAAGTGTGTGTGTGTGTGTGTTTGTGTTAGCATGTGAAGCCTTTAATTGGCTTCTGCTGTTCACACCACTACTATTAGCTGTTATTAAATCAATGGCCGCCCGTGTTTCACCAACAGCATCGCGGGGTCATTGGGGCACCTTTTGATGGATTTCGTGAAGCGCCCTCGTGTTCTCCACTCAATAATTTATGAAAAGGATACATTGCTCCGGAAAAGCTAGAATGATTGTTTAAATAATCACAAGGTGGTTAGCACGTTGCTAGGCACTCCTGGTCACCTTAATGAGGGCTCCGATGTCAGCGACTGTTCTTGTGAACCAAAAGGCCACAGAAGCCCACTTTGCACTGTAGTCGAAAGGTCCAAAAGAGTTGAAATGGGTCGGTTTAATGTATTCGTATTTCAGGTACACAGCAGTAAACTGCCACACTATCAATGACCAGACTTTATGCAGGTGCATCTCAGCAAATGAGAATATGGTGAACAATTTAATTTGACTCTATCGTACAGTTCAAAAGTGAAACTCACATATGAAATCGTTTCACTATGCACAGAGTGAAATATTTAATTTGTCATTTTTTTGTTGATTATTGCCGACAGTTAACAAAAACCCCAAATTCACATAGGGAGGAAATGAGATTAGCATAGAAGAAAAACTTCAAAATGATTTATAAATTAGCAAAGAAATGACACTGAAAATATTCATGTATCTTTGAAAAGTATGACTTTCAAATTTTCACTACTTACCCCTGAAATGAATTGATTTATTGAAGATGCAGTGTTCCTTCACCCATTGTTATGCACTATTTGCAAATGAACATAGCCACTGATGTTTTTTCAATTTTTTTTTAAATTTAACCTATCCATCGCTATTCGCTGAATAACTCACCATATTGCTGTTTTTTTAACCAGTCCATAGCCCTGTCGAATATAAAAATCAGCTGCAGGCATTTCGTATTCGTGAAGTGAACAGCTCATAAATTGTGGTGTCCACGTGACACTCGAACGTAACGACCGTACATGACGGCTATTGTTTTCGTCTGTTCACCCTTCAAAAGGTAAGCTGCTCTGTATAATTGGTCATTTGGAGCACTTTTTTACACTGAACATCTTTGTATGAATGCAGCGAAGCTGTTCAAGTGTAAAAAGAATTCATTTCAAAATAACGTGGTACTCGAGTGCTCAGCGTTTGGTGTCCATGACACAACCGTAACAATATGCAACAACAGAGGAGACCAGGACATTCAACAATCTCCTGGGAACAAATGGCTTCGTGAACTAACTTTATTTAATTCGTAGCACACTGCCGGAAGGTTTAAAGCATATCATTTTTTTTTACTCTTGTCTGACAAGTTCAGTTTTGGGGTCACATCTCACACTCCAGGACCATGTTCATTGAGAGCCATCTTGTTAGTTAGCATGTCTGATTCTGACCGATGCGTTCAATATCGTGTGTATGTGTGTGTGTGTGTGTGTGTGTGTGTGTGTACGTGTATGGGCGCGTGCGCTCGTATGAGAGTGGGCTCGTCGGTTGACGCCAAACGCTGTCCTCCTGGGGATGCCAGCTGAGCCTTTCAATGCTTAATTAAACACTTGATTTCAAGTGGAGCGTCCGCCTCGCTTGGGTTCGGTGCGTCCTCGCCGCCACCCGCTTTTATGGACTGCGTCGTGGTGTGCGAGATGACTGCAAGCTCCTTCTCATTGTGCCACTTGAAAGCCGAGTTATTGTCCAAGGTGAGAAGCATTTGGATAGAAAGTGTTTGGAAAAGGGATACTGGATGTCTGGCAGGTAAATTAATGAAGGGAAATCCCAAGGGTTGAGAATTATTGTACAGTGGTACCTCTACTTGCGAAATTAATTGATTGTGGAAGAAATTTATTCACTCGAAAATTTTGTAAGTAGAGACGTGTTTTCCAAGTAAATGCCCGAATCCGTTCCAACCCCACACACCCCCAAAAATGTTTTTAAAGCATAAAAATGCATCACGATATGTAGCAAATACATGTTACATTTAGATTATTGCACAAAAAATGAGAGTTGTGCACAATGTGAAAAAGAAGAAAGAATTTAAAATGATGGTGATTTAACTTTTAACTGCATCCTTATTGTTTTTGTTGGGGTTTTTTTGCCCTCTTCAGTTCATGTTCTCTCTCAGAAGTGGCTTTTGCCTGGCGTTTTGGAAAGAACCGATTCAAGGACGTTTGCTTTTGTTGGCTTTTAACAATCCTTTGAAAATGTCCAAGGCAAACATCAGCATGGTGAGCGATCGCCCGACTGGTGAACACTTTTTATGGGTGATTCACATTTACGTAAAACTATCGGAACGCCTCGTGGCCCGAGAGTGAATGACGAGAACACTGCATAGACGCATCTATCTACAAGCAAACACATTCAGTAGAGGTACCTCTTAGCCAATGGGATGCCAGGAAGATGCCAGGTAATAGCCAATGGCAAAGCAGCTAAAAATATGTTGTGTTCAGAGAACTCGGAGCTGCCACGAGCAGACCATACTGTATTTTTACCTTTTGTATCTTGAAATTTCTTTCGTAACAAGAGGCAATATTTTCCTGTTGAGGCGTTTCGTAACTTGAACATTTCGTATGAAGAGACGTTCGTCAGTAGAGGTACCAGTGGACATGTTTCATGCGAGTTATCCTGCTGAAATTAATCTGTTTTGATTGGGCTGCCCTTTTAGTTTTAAGTTGTCTTCATTTGACTTTTCGGATGGGCGAGCAGTCATCCATAAAAAGGGAGTTTAGAAGGGTACTGAGGACACATACCTGAGGTTCCCCCACGTTCAAGATGAGAGTTGAGATGTTGTTACCCATCCAGACCTTCTATGCAGGATGCGAGGATGGTCACAAATCAACGCAATATTTTATGTTAATGTACCTTTACTTCCATTGCACACATCTTTGTCGTGATCCAATGGCGTATGAAATGGTGATTGAGTAAGACATGGAAATATTTCGCATGCGTGCTGGCCTTCCCGACAGATGGATGATCTTTGTCGTGCCTGCTCGTGTCATGTTACTGTTTTGCGTTGTGGTGTGGGCCGTGCGAGCTCCCCCTCATGCCCTCCACCCAGTGTTTGAAGTGAGGTCCGCTGAGGGGAAGTGGCCCAACAGACCGGCGGTCAGATGACTTCCAGTATGCCGAGGATTAGAGCCAGCTGATGTGGCAGGTGTTAAGGGGGTTTGATGGGACAGGACCGTCCGTCATGACATTCCCGTTACACGTCCATGTCCGCTTCTTGGCCTCTTCCTTTTCTGTCACGTTCTTAAAAAGGATCAAATGGTGATGTGGTACATGTGGTAATCCACATGAGCGGCTTTTGCACTCTTTTCAAAATAGGTCCTGCATTCTTTTGCGCTTTTGTCAGGCGCTGACGTCACAGCTCATGCCGATTTGGAGGGGGCTGTTGAACTCACGGGCCACATCATAGTTCTGTTTTGCTCCTTGTACTGAGAATATTCCTGAGAATTTATGACCTTTTATTCCCCTCCTTATATTTTATTTTTATTCTTATAACATTAAGCTTTTACACTCATGTACAACTTTATTTTGTGATACCGCGGTAAACTGTTTTTGAATAACAACAATAACACTCAATATACTGTACTTTTCCCATCTTGGCCACCATGGGACAATATTTGAGACAGGTGGCTCTCCTGTACGGGAGGCTCAGCTCCTCTCAGGTTGTCAAAGTGTCAGTAATATTTGTTGCTCCTTGCAGAGGATGAAGAATAAATACCTGTGAGTATTGTTATATTGCCGGTCTACATGTGTTGCTACACTGTTTGTGTTCAGATATCTTGAAAGGTAACAGCGTTGCCACACAAATACAAAATATTAGCCCGTGTATATGGAGTTTGCCATTGTATGTTAGCATAGGTAGCTCAGGCAAAATTGTTGTTTGATATAACACAGCAGTTTTGTTGTTGTTGTTTTTTTCTCGTAATAAATTATTTTGTAACATTAGAATTTGATGCTCACAATGCATCTTTATTCTCATAACATGACTTTTTCATCCCAGAATTTTATGACCTATTTCTTATTTGTAATCCTGATGCCAATATAACCTTTTCCGTGCAACGTTACCACGTCTTTTCTGGCATGATTACAACTTTTATTCTTTTTAATATTACAGTATTAACGTCAAAGTTCAATTTTTAAAATTTTTCATTATAAATGATTACTTTTTCCAGTAAAATGACAACTTATTCTTGTATGACTAGGATTTCACACTTTTAATAGAACTCCACTCGTAATATTAATATTACATCTTTTTTCTCAACTGTGTTCATAACATTCAGAATTTATCCTCATACCAATTCAACTTTTTTTTTTCAACGTGTTGTCAATGTTAGACTTTTTCTTGTCACATGACGACTTTATTCTTAAAACATTAGTTTCACTCTCAGATGTTATTCATCCTTCATCTGCTGTTTTTTTTTCTCTCAAATGCTTATTTTCCAATTAGGAAAGGAAAAAAACACAAACAATCAAAGTGATCAGAAGTTGTTGCCGCAGGCTTGCCCCTTGACAACATCATTTCCGTTGTGAGGTGCCCGAAAATGAAGGGCTGTGCTTGAACTCAACATGGCGCGAGAGAAGAATGCGGCTCCTCATCTCGCCTCACTTTCCAGCTGCATACCCGGCAAAGGATGCAATTATGTGTTTTCCCAGAGTGCTCTCTGTCAGCTGCGTGATGACAAACAGCAAAAAAATTTCGCTGTCTCAAAGTCTATATTTGACCCCGGAGACGTCGCTTAGCTGCAAGGGATACTAATTTATTTAGTTTAAAAATAGCTCCCCTGTTTACCCAATTCAAATCAGATTAGCAGGTCATTAAGATTGCTTGTGATTAGCGTGGCAGGGGGAGGGGGACGGGGGGGGGGGGTTTACAAAAGGGCTTGTGTTTGTGATGGACACCGGAGTTTGGAGGAGGAGCTGCCGAGGACTTGGGGTCAAGGTTTATCAATCATAAACACGAGCAGACAGATCTCATTACTCCCAATGCGACGAGACTGGCATGTTTACCCAGTGGTGTGCGGAGCAAAGAAACGGGACACATTCCAAGTTCTTCCAGTTTATGTCAATGAGGAGTCGGCTTTTTACCAATGTTAATTTTTTTTTACCACTTTTTACAATAAATTTTTATTTTTGTGATGCTGGTTATGCGAAAGGTGAAGGCGGTGCGGAATTACTCTTAGACCATTCAAGCCATGCATTCTGACGGCTCATTTAAAATGTTGATTTTTTTTTACCTTTTTTAAAATTTTTTTTTTAATGTACATCCTGACAAAAGGGACATTTAGGCGGAATCTAGGCGGCGGCGTTTCTGTGTGATGTTGATCAATGGCTTTTGCTTTGCTTAGTAGAGTTTTAAATTGCATTTACGGATGTAGCCCCAGACTGTATTTACCAACACTTTTTGGAAGTGTTCCCGAGCCTGACGGATCGAATGTCACGGGCATTCCAATCGTGGTTTAGATTAAAAAAAAAAATGCTGGGGAAAAAAACTAAACTAAAACATTTCAAAGCATGTTGGGATTAGAAGGTGGGAAATTGCAGATCTTTTTTTTTTCCATAGTAATTCGGTTATTTGCTCCTCACCCCCCACCCTGTAAGCGAAGGTTGGAAAAATTGATTGGACCTGCATGCGGCCATCACAAACGCCTGTAGCCTTAAATTCCAGCCTCTTCCATCCCCGTTTCAAGGAAATGATTGGAATTCCTTGTGGCTAACGTGCCTAATGAGGGCGGGGGAAGAAGGCGAGGAAGATTCTCCTTCATCCTTTCCCTTTAGGATTCCATTCCAGCCCCCCCCAAAAAAACATGTAATATCACAGCTTTTTTTCTTTTTTTTTTATTTTCCTCACATTACAACTTTTTGCTTCTCAAGTTTATTCTTGTGCTTATGCGCTTACACTCTTGTAGCGATGTTTATGGAACCAACGGAACTTGTCTCTCTCGGCACCACCTTACAAACATTGTCATTTAAAATATGTATTGTCAAAAGGGTAGCAGTTTTTTTTATGGGAGGGTTGGGTGGTCTCTTAATTTTTAGACATGACTGTAAAACCATCGTTGAAATGTTGAATCGCTTTCTCATATGATTACATGTGCACATCAAATTGATGGATAACTGAATTGACACCCTGAACCAATTGCCAGCAATTGGAAGAAGGTTTCTCTTTACGAACAAACAAAATTAGCCTTTGTTTGCGAGAGGCTTCATCCCCTTCCACACGTTTTTACCCTCCTGCTCGGAAAAACTGTCAAGGAAAAAGAATTTGAACCTGGGGGCCTCGAGTTTGATTGCAGCAAGCCGGTCGGACTCGATGTGCTTTTGTATGGGAGGGGTGCTTTCGCTCTTGAAGCAGTTTATCGGGAAATGCAACCTAATTCAGCTCATTCGGGTGCCGGATAACAGACCTTATGTTTATGTTGACGTTGTGTGTTTTAACTTGATGGCATGGTGAGGTCTAGTCGCTCTCTTGGGAGAGACACACACACACACACACACACACACACACACACACACACACACACACACACACACACACACACACACTTGCTGTGACACTGTGCAGCAGTTAATCCTGTATAAGAACTTAACAGGTTTAAGCAAGGAGCTCATGCGTCGCCGGTTGTTGAGCGCCGACTTTCGACATGTGGTTAAACAACCCGAGGCGCTTAAATCTTTTCTTTAAATGTTTCGTAAATGTTGTTTAAACTCTATTGCTTGATTTTTGTTGTATTTCTGACTAGCTGTCATATTTGACGTTGAGCTTCAAGAATCTTAATGTAGGTGGATTGTTCAAATGATTTATTACGGGATGTCCCGATCATGCTGTTGTGGCACCCGAGTCCGAGTCGATTCGCTACTTAAAAACGGATGCACTTAAAAAAAAGTGCGTGCATCCGTTGTTTCTTCCTCAAACTAATATCGAAATATCCAATACATCAATTTGTATGTTTTAGACACTAAATTACATCCTTATTTATATAGATCTTAAACCACAGATGCGGCTGTAACAAAGTGATTTACAGAACTATTAAATGGGGCGTTCCACCAAATCGGTCCCACTTGCTACTGTATTTGTAATACTTTCAAAATAAAATCAAAGTTCTACATTTTTTTCCTCTCTTTTTTAATCTCTAAATTTGGTGATACACACTTCAGTGCATATTGGTTCATCTCAGAACTTGTTTTAGCCGGTCAAGTTTTTTGTACTGAAACTCTTTCGCTGAAGGGTTTTTCGCTTAAGATTAGCACTATAGCCTTGACATTTGCGCTAATTGACTGTTAACTTTAAACACAATACAGATCGATGTGCAGGATGCTCCATAAATGTATTTTCACGTAATTGCCTGGTGGCACCAATTTGGAATGAGGGATTCTTCTGTTTGATACGTTTGATTTATCTAATGGTCAGCAATACATTTACATCGTTTTTGAACGGCTTGTACAGACTAAAATGACAAGTCCGTGCGGCTACGTAGCTGTTGGGTACGTGCGTGAACTCTCTTGTCTAAAAACATCACTTTTGATTTATGACCTTGTTAAGTGCAACCAGCGGGGAACAAGCTTGCTCGTCACCAAATAATTTCCACTCGTTAAACTTCTATTTGAGGGAATGTCATTTGGAAGCGTCACATTGGGTAAACTGTCTGTGGCACTCTCAAACTCTCTCAACTCTTTGATGATGCCGTTTTGCGAGGAGGATTCCTTAGGCGGATTTATTCAGGAGCACATTTCAGCTTGCTTCTCCCTCCAAACTATGATGACAAACCCATCACTTTGTCGCTGCACGAGGTTGTGTGCAAGGGATGGAGACGTGTCCGTGGGTGGGTGCGTGCGCGTGCGCGTGTGCGTGTCACATGAACGGTATCGCTATGAAAGGGAAAAAAACACCCCATAACATTGTAAAATGTAAAACTAAGCTATTATGGTTCTATTTGGCAATACATTTGCACATTTGGTTTATTTCGTAGCTTTGTGACCTTTAAATCATAAAACCGTTCTTTTTCAACCGATACCAGATCAGTTGAAAATCTTGTGATCGACCCCGATTTCCGATCATGCGATCGGATCGGGACATCCGATGTTTTTTATATTTTTATATGACGCACCATGCAAATACATAATAGGTACTGGATTACTATATATTTCAATAGTTTTGAAACGGGTGATCCCGTTTTTATTTTTTATTTTTTGTGCTGTTCGTAACTTTTACTTTTTTCCTCGTTTATATTGGGTGTAAGTCCACTGTCAAGCACCAGAGGGCGGCACACTTATTTAGTTTGACAAATTTGACAGAAGAACCAAACAAGAAGTATTTCATCACAGCCTTGCTATTGTTGAATATTATTGAATGTCATCTGCTGTCATCCTGCTTTTTACGCCCACAGGAAGGGATGGCTGTATGTTCATTTTATAATGCACCTCCCACTTGTTTGTACAATATTTTTGTGTTATTCATCGCTCTTGCTCGCTCTCACATATGTGTATTCAAATGTGTTATGTTGACATTGTTTTTCGAGACCTTAAAAGAACAAAGTGCCGTAAATGCTATAAAAACTTGCCTAATGAGCATTTAAATTGGGTATTTTGATATTGCGGATTTTAGTTATTTTTGGGGTAGTCAAGAACGTAATCATCGCGATGGAACTGCGGTCCACTTGCAAAATTGAAGTAAAGTGAGCCGCCACTTGGATTGTGAATACTGTGCATTACGGTAACCTGCCGCCAGCGAGCGGCGTTGGCCACCTTCAAAATAAAAGCGCCACAACTAATGCATGCACTGAGGGGGCATCACTGTACTTTAAAGCTCACTGTAATGTCCTCACGTGTGTGAAAGCAGAACCATAGTTGCCGCTTGCCTGTTTCGGCCACGACCTGCTGGCCGTAAGTAACGCTTCCTCACCAAAACCTCAAGTAAAAGCCAATGACGTTATGAGAAAGCAGTCCAGCGTTAATTCCCGTGTTGTAATCGATAGGGCCAATGAAAAGGGAGACTCACTTGACATCCATAATGAATGGCGCCTTTTATTGCGAAGATATTTGTGTGCTCGAGTGTTTACGCGATGCCTCCGGGCACGGCGGTGTCAAGTGACGAGCAGCAATTTGGGTCCACTTGACGTCCGAAATAATCAACTGCGTGTGATGCGGAGCGCTTCGACATGTTTAACACATCAATAATAACCACACTTTATTACTCTGATGACTTGCTTCTTTAATACAAACCACTAGAAACGTAATCTGACCCCAAAAGATTTTCCATTTGTCTAAATTTGTGGTTTACTTTCTCTTTGAGGGAATCAATTTCTGTAGTCAAGGTAATGGCAGTCCTGGGCGGTGCCTTCAGTGGGGGGGACTCCACTGGCCTAATCCACCCCTTAGTACCACGGCTATCTAATAATAATAGAACATACTAATACAAAAAGAATAATGATAAATAATATACCAAAAAAAATCACGTTAGCAATCTGTAGAGAGCGAGAGAGACTCTAATCTATGCATCCAGCATCACTGAAAAGAACAGTTTCTAAATGCGGTTAAAATGAAGAAAAATGAATTCCAGCACAGAGTTTCAGAAAACATTGAATTGAGATTTTGTCAGCAAATGATGCAGTGGGGGCTGATGTAGCGTTTGGGCCTTGCAGTCTGAATGAACAGGATTATACGGTCCCAGAAAATTGTTCAGATTAAAAATGATGCTGATCCAACGCAGGGTTGATACAATAAATGACAGCCCACCTTCAAATGGTTTAGAATGATCAATATCACTCGCTCAAACTGCAAATGTATCACAAACTATGATCCCCCTAACACTTTACTTCCCCCTTTAAAATAAATGTATTACATTTTGGGGAAAAAAATGCACCGAAAGTGCACATGCACTTGCACAATCAGGTGAAGACTCTCCATAACTTCCAGTGATAACCCGGGCCAAACTTGGCACCTCCATGACATACAAAGCTTGACTCTCAGTCAAGATGTATCACTTCACCTTACTTCCTTGACACTGTATTACGTTGTTATTTAGACGAGCCTTCGGCGGCATCTTGCTATTTCAGAAAGAGCACTAAAACTGCCAATAGCTCATCTCTGTAAAGCACCTTGTGTTGCATATTTTAATATATGAAAAGTGTTAGGTAAATAAAATTGCTGTGAGCTGCTGTAGGCCACAAGTCATTATCCTAGAAATTCAAACATAGATTAACAGGCCAACGCCACCGCGGTGCCGAGCATCATTATCTAGACCACGCCCCTTAAAGGCACACATCTAACACATGAATACTGAGCATTGATTACACATGACAAAAGTAGCTCCTTTTATTTTATTTTTATTGATTTTAAAAAAGACATCGAAAAAAAATGGATGTGCTTTGGCTGGATTAATGCCATTTCAACTGTTCTGAGCTTCAACTGCTCAAGAATTGATCATTTCTGCAGAGATCTGTCCTTCATCATCCATTGACACGCGCTCCTCTCTTGTTTTGCAGTCTGCGGTCCCAGCATCGACATCCGGAACGACATCAGCGAGTTCAAGCGGCTGGAGAACTGCACTGTGGTGGAGGGTTACCTGCAGATCCTCCTCATCAAGACCAACAACAGCAAGACCAAGAACCAGGAGGTGTTCCGCTCGCTCAGCTTCCCCAAGCTGACCGTCATCACCGACTACCTACTGCTGTTCCGCGTACCGGGCTTGGACAGCCTGAGCACGCTGTTCCCCAACCTAAGTGTCATCCGCGGACGCAACCTGTTCTACAACTATGCCCTCGTGATCTACGAGATGACCAGCCTGAAGGACATCGGCTTGTACAACCTGAGGAACGTCACCCGCGGGGCCATCCGGATCGAGAAGAACCCCGAGCTGTGCTACTTGGACTCGGTGGACTGGTCTCTCATCATGGACGCCGAGTTCAACAACATCGTGAGTGGGAATAAGAAGGCCAAGGAGTGCGATAACGTCTGCCCCGGCATCATGGAGGACAACCCCCTGTGTCAGCAGACCAGTTTCAATAACAAACAGGAGTATCGATGCTGGACCTCCAACAGATGTCAGAAAGGTAAGCGCCGTTTGCCGGTTTTTGTTTCCTACGATCTCGGCAAACAGCGACGGACAAATCCCTTCCAGCCGCGCCGTGTTTTTCCTTCATTTCCGTCCTCACCTCGCCAGTGCAAACATCTGCGCTCTGTTCATTATAGGCATTCCTCATTCCTTTGGATTCCGGCTATTTATGGAGCGCGGCGGTATAGAGCCGCAGGTATTAGAGAGGCCTCCGCCGCTCTGCCAAGAAACCAGCTCGTTTACCTGTCTGGATCTTCTCAGTTCAATATTTGCTTTAGGGAAATTTTTTTTCTTCCTTTTTACGATTTATGAAAGGGGGCATATTGAAGTATCCCGTGGAGGGTCATCCCTGTTTTAACTCTGGTCCAGTGGTGAGGTCATGTCTTCAGAGGAGGGGTCAAATGACTCCCACCTATTTACGGTTCGCTTTTCACATTTTTTTTTTTTTTTTTTTTTTGTGTGGGTGAATGCTAATTTTTTGATGAAACACTCACCCCTACGCAGTTTCCATTAAATTTTTGTGCCCTTTCTGTAGCGCGCTATGATGGTTCGAGATGACACCAAAGAAAATCATGATTGTGTCAAGCCTAATTTCGGTCTCATAATTTGTTTAATATTTATGGTTTACACTAGATTGATATTGAGAATTCTACAATTTTGGGGTTTTGGAAGGGCTCATTTGCCATTTATCCAGACATATGGACGATATTAAATTACCTTGACCCTTGAAAAGTTCGAAAAAAAAAAAGAATGAGGCCCTGTCTCCGTTTTCACCTGTCAACAACAAATTGGATGTACATGCACATCATAACAGGCCCCATGAAAAAGTATCAGTGGCTCTTGTGTGAAATTGAACGGGAAGTCAAACATTTTGGTTCGAAGAAGCCATTTTGGGGGAAATTCCAGGGTTTTGTCTTTTGAGAGAATCCCATGAGGAAATTCACACAAACGAGCCTCAAATCAGAAGCACGTATGCTCGATGAATGGGCAATGCCACATTCCCGAGCTCTTTTGTGGCTCCAGCACGGCTTCCAAGTTAGAGTTGATTGGTTGATGCTGCCGCGGAGTCTTTTCTTCTCAGCATATTATGTTCCTCTTCCTCGACTTGCTTCCTTTGGCCACCCATGCACTGTTTGCAACATTGTCTTCCGGAGGTCAGGGTCAGGGATGATTATTCAAGCGTACGGGGAGGGTCACGCACTTTTTTTTTTGTTTGCACCATAAAGAGGCCAATGGTGGGTTTTTTTTTTCTTAAATTAGGGGTCCTTCAGTCTAGTTTCAAAAGCCTTTATATGCAAATAGTCATCCATTTGGATCCACTCAAGATTCTTCACAATTTTTATTGTAAAGCCTCACCAATCACAAAAGACTTAGCTGGCTGAAGTCTTAATATCTAATGTCTCACATATGTCAAAGATAAATTCCAGAGAAACTCATTGAGGGATTGTTTTTGTCTGCAACTTTTGTCTTTACCTTGGTCTCCTTTTCCTCTCACGCCCATCATGCTGGGAAAACGTTTCTATCAGAGACCTGTTTACTGCTCCCATGGTCGGTTGGGAGTCACAAACAACCATCCCCCGGTCTTCTCCTCCACGCAGCCCTTAGAACAAAGAGTGGAAATCAAGCTAGCGACCTTTCTCTAGTGACTTCCCCAGTGGTTTCCCTGCCGTACTTTATTGTGCTTTCAGTTGATTTGTGAACGTGGTGGGCTGACCCACGTGCTGCTATTGATTGTTTTCATCCATAAAACATCGGCCACGGAATTAAAAGATTTACGTTGCTCCAAAATATATGTTGTTTGAAGTCTCCCCTATCTGCAAACCGCGACCATGTTGTCAATGGTGCTTTTGAGTTAACGCGACCTTGGAGTCCCGTTGGTTTCTTCCGTGCGGGAGGCGCGTCTGGGCTGTTATATGGTGAAACCCTGTGTTGTTTTGTCACGCAGGAGGATGTTTTGAAGAGAGTTCTCAGAGGCCCGGGCCAAGGTCAGGCTAAACGCATTCATCTAGAGGGGCCTTGAAGTCTCGAGGCCGCAGATAAAGATTTGAGGGCGGGACACTGTGGGAAAATAAGAAGCAGCCGTGGACGACGTTACGGCTTTAGCTTAGCAGCAACAAAGCCATATTGTGATGTTACAGGCCGGATGACATATATTTCACAACATAGTATGGGGAGGCTTTACCTTGAAAGAGACCTATTTTACATGAATCCATTTCCTTAAGTGTGAACTGAACATTTTTATTTCTGCCTGATGAATATTTTTTGTGAACACGCTCATCCTCATCAAGAGTGTCAGGTTTCCAGGAGGAAAACGCCCGGCTAAGCACACGGTAAACGAGCCTTCCTATGTAGGGGGATATAAGGACCTCATTTGTAAGTTATTTCGCAACCCCAAGCCATGGAGCCTCGCGCGTCATCAAAATGAAAAGCATGATGGTAGCGTGGAGGAGAAAAATAAAGCCGTGGCGGTTTCCTCCCTCGGGGAATCTGTATTGGTTGCCAACAAATAGTAAGGTTAGTCACCATTTGTTCATCCGTGGTCGGCATAAGACATTAGAGCATTTCCCCTTCGGGTTTCGCGCAAGGGAGTGCGGGGACGCTTTGGTTTCAGGTGCGCCGTTGTTTTACGGTCGCCTGAAGAGGAAGTTGGCGTGTGTGACGGCTCGATTCTTACCTCAGCCTGGTTCCTACATAATATTAGTGCTTGCACAATAAAGACAACAGTCCTGTTTTTGTTTGAATTCCTCAATTAAAGGGGCCCTGACATGAAATTCTCTGTTTGTTGAGGTTTTTGATCATAAATGTGCATCACCCATTCTAAGTCCCCAAAGTTGTGAGAAAAACAACCCATGTTTCCCCCTGCCTAAGGCTGTTTGGATCACCATAGCTCAAACAGTCCTATCAAATGGGCTGTTTGTCGTTGCGGTTTATTTAGCCATCGAATATCCCCGAATAACTCCCAAAGCGTGTTAGTTTGTGGCAAACATTTTACTGAAGACTGTTTCAGCAATTTGCGTCAATACGAATGTGGATTAGCAAAACATATTTCACTCACATTGATATCAACTCTCTCTGGAACAGCAAGTAAACCTGTCCAAGTCTATTTTCCGAATAATTTCCTTCAGTATGTGATATATTTTGGCCGACTTTGAGTCGTTAGCTTTGGAGCTAACAGCCCGGTTGATGCAACATGGATGCTAGCTGAAAGCAGGTGAGCAAGTAGCACGTGTTGTGTGACTCCTTCCCAGCCCTGAAAGGAGAGAAATGAGATGCTTCTTTACAAATGTATTTCATGATGACAAACACGGATGTGAAAGACTCAGGCACACCTTGGCCCCAACCAACTCATTTTGTAAACAGAAGCCAGCCATGGCTACGCCCACCAAAATCCGATCTCGATCATGCTAGGCTAACAGTAGACCTTACTGGTGGAGTGTATAATTCTGCAACAAGGCAGAATTTCACTCCATAAAGTGTTTTTATACGGTATCAGGGCTTCTGGATGATGGTTATTGTCGTCGCTGCAAACCTCATGTAAGGGTCCCTTTAAACAAAGAGCATGTAAGCAACACATTCTTTGTCATGAAATGGTAGGCTGAAACGTTGCAACTGCCTACTAGTGTGGACAGAATGGGTGGCAACAATGGTGAAATGCCAGTATTCTGACAGAAATGGCTCAACCAAAACATAAAAATAAAATCCAAATTGCACTTTGAACGACCTAATGTCGAAAATGAACGCTCCCAATTCTGCATGTCCCCTTTTAAAGCGAATTCCATGTGACAAATGTAAGGTGGAAAATAAACAGTCGAAGATTCCTTGGGGCAGCCGCTTTAAAGACTTCATATAACGGCCTTCTCCTTCCCGCACGCACACACATACACACATAGCAACATAATTGGCTTATTTTTCTCCGGTGCAGATGTTCCTTCAAGGGCATGCGGCGGTTTTCCTCGTCAATACGGTCCAGCCTCCTCTTTAATTACACTCCATGAGGCGAGGAAGCACGTTGTCTGCCTATATAGCACACTGCCGTAGCCTCCGGCCTTCCACAGCTCATTCACGGCAAGTCTGCTTGCCACATGTTTGTCCACTCACCAGACAGCACGACACTTTTCAGAAATGATGGTGGACACACTAAGGCGAGTTAATGTTCTAACGGGGCGCTGGACCTCTGTGGGAATGTTGTGCGGAGTGGCTGTGGACTGACAAGGCGTGTGAAAAGAGGCTCAAAGGGGGGAAAATGTCAGACAAATGTCAAGTATACCCGTTCGACAATAAGCTCTCGCCAACGCCAAGCACTCGGAGGAGTGAAAACAGCCTCGTAATAAAAGAAATCCTTGCCTCTGCTTGTGCTTGTCAGCCGCTGCTGTGTCTTCCTGCTGTGAAACCCCCCAAAGTTGTGCAGATAAAAATAACATTTGAGCGAAAAACTCAGTTTAAATTTTTTTTTAAAAAAGTCATCTGTAAAATTTCCAAAAGTTGTGAAAATAAGACAACAATAAAAATAAACAAACTCCAGAAACAGCCATAAACTAAAAACCAATGTGATACAGGTTAAAATAAAACTACTTGTCTTTGAAAAAAAAAAAAAAGGTTCTGCAATCCAAATAATGAATTGCGTTGGGCCTTTGGCTTGGCATTTGACTTTTCATCCATTATCCGAGTCACTTCTCCACACGAGGGTCGCGGGCATGCTGGAGCTTATGCCAGCTCACTTTGGGCAGTCGGCACGGTTCACCCCGAACTGGTTGCCAGCCATTCACATAGACAACCACTCCCACTCCCACTTAGGGACAATTTAAAGTTCAGGTCACCTACCATGCATGTTTTTTGGTGTATGGGAGGAAACCAGAGTAGCCGGAGAAAACAACGCAGGCATGGGGGGAGAACTTGCAAACTCTTTTAATGGCTGGAAAGAGTAACAAAAAAACACCCAAAACAACAACAACAAAAAAAACTTCAAACCATCACTCCCCTGCTTGTGTCTGTGATTGTCTTTGTCAGTCAGCATTCTGCTGCTTCCCCTCGCTCCTCTCCTCTCCACGCTGCTTATCAGGAGCTGTTAACATCTCCGCCTGTCAGATAGCGCTTGTCCGAGCACTCTTCATCTCCGCGGCGCTGGCCAACTGGCTTGTTTGCTCAGGCCTTGGATCCTCTGACATTACATGCTGTTTGCTTTGAGTTTGGAGTGGGGGTGGGGGGGGCACCAGGAAGTCAGGTGGTAGGGGGGGATTCCTTGACTAAAAAGTGTCAGGCCTGCTTCAAATAGCCTTTTCAGGTCCTGTGTTTGCCTCGGACGGGCCCAAAGCTACATTGTCGGAAAGTCATTCACGATTACACAGGGCCGCTTCTCGGTGCGGGTTTGTCGGCAAAACCTCTTCGCACCCTTTCGGGCACAGCGGTCCTCCATGAAAATGAGACAATTTCCACTTCAGGAAACTTTTCTTCCGGCTGAGGGTCACAACATGAAAATATATAGAGGTGCATCTCAACAAATGAAATGATGTGTGTGGACTGTGGACCGTGGAAAACTCAACATGCGATTTTTTTATTTATTTATGAATTGATAATTCACCACCAGAATTAAGAGTACAGTGAAACTCCTCTACAACGAAACCTACATAGGGGGAAATACCCCCTTAGTGTGAAAAAATCTTCATGCGTTAACACCATTCCCACTTTCCTGCCCCCCTGTTGTGAAAAATTTCTTGCTGCAAACATGATTTCGTTGTAGAGGAGTTTCACTGTATTATATAATGAACCAATCATCCATCCTTTATTGGGATATCTTCCAAGAAATCTCTGTGGCTCTCTTGTAAGAAAAGGTGATATTTTTACACAAGGGAGATGTTTAGTGCTTGACTTTTTTTTGTGTGTGTATGTGTCTGTGTGTCCTTGTCTTGAACCCGACATGAAGTCTCTGCAGCCTTAAAGCATTTTGCAGCCTTTGCCGTTAAAAGAGCCGTTGCGCTGACCCGGGAGAGTTTTGCTCATGTTTATGTCTTCCTTGCCAGGGAGCCACTGGATATCTCTGGGCTGAATGCTTCGACCTAACGTCATTTTATAGTACGGGAGGGATTTTCTATTTTTTATTCTTTTAACAGTCGGAATGTGTACTGTCTTGTTTTGTGTGTCATATGGAGACCCAGATTTCCCCAAAATTATCCAGCAAATATTTTATAGTTGCAGAGATGATGTTCGTAATTATCTTGATCTGTTTTATTTTATTTTTTTTGTATTTGTTGTTGTTTTTAGCTCCCTAAAGTAAGCAGTGCTGTTAAAAAAAAAGTTACTGGAAAATGCACCTCGAGTAGCCAAAGTGAGTAGTACTTGTTGTTGATGGATTCATGGGGCTTCCACATGATTGATTCTCCCTGTAGTGAGACTGGGCTCCCTTCATGCCTGTTTTAAAGATTTCGTGATCTTGAAGGTGTTACGATTTTTATGTGTTTACGCTTTGCTGGAATGGGAGTTGTTCCGTCTTTCAAGTAGGATTCCCGTTCACTGAGTCGTGAGGGAATACACAGCCTGGGCTTTAATTCCGGTCAGCTATTTGGTTTTGACATGCTGTTGCTGCTGATGATGATTATTGCTCTCATTTTTAATCAATGTTACCAGATCCTGTCCAATCGTGTCTAAGTGGTCCAAGCAATTCTTCACTGGGTGCTTTTTTATTTATTTTTTTTAATAAGTTGAATATTTTGCGGCTAAACATTGTTGCTGTGTCTTGGTGATGCAGTATTATACTCCACAGTCTCCACTTGTGCTGCAGCTGGCCCTTTGTCTCCTGCTCCTTATTGCGGAGTCAAAACGGGGCACTGTCAATCTCAGTTGTCCTCATTTGTTGCCGTTTCTAGTTCCAACCGAGGCATTGAACGCTGAGTGCTTTTTCTCACGTCTATCGAGCCACCGTAAGACGATTCATAGTGAAAAAAAGGAGCATCATTGGAGTGCAGCGTAATAACATTGTCTTGACAGACACTCGACTTAACTCTGAAGAGGAATGCTACTTTGCTGAAAACATCTGAAATTTCCAACAAGGAAACGTGCGAATGAACATCCGATGGCCCACTCATGCAGCGTTTGCACTCCGCTCCATTTAGTCGGCGGCGTGGGCAGCCTGCCAGCATTAATGCCAAAGATCTTCCGCTCCATCCGTCATCCACGCCTGCCACCTGACAGACATTTGACTAATTGGATCCATCATCTTCTCCCGGCGAGGCCTCCTCTTGAGATGTTGGATCAGGGGCTTTTTTTTTTTTTTTTTTTACACAACTGAGTCATGAAAAGAACTTATAACATTTGATGCGTATGTCCTCCTCTGGTAATTCTCACCTGGCAGGGCGATACACCCATCTTGATTGAGTTCTTTAATCCGAGAGATTCCATAAGAAAATTTCTTCCTCTATTGATGTTGACCCCACACACATCGGAATTTGCCAAACTAATGATGAAACTGGTTTAACGTTGACTAGTTTCCGAGCAAATCAGGCAAAAAAACAAAAAAAAAACAAAAACAACAACTCTTAGAGCAGGATAAAGGTTCAAAATAATCTTTTCGAATCATCCAATCATCAAGCCTTTGACACTTTGATGCGATGGGGCTAAGAATTCTCAGACTTGGCCAGATTATCGGTATGTTTGTACCCCGCCATCTTGTATTTGGTTCTGTCCTGTTTGCAGTCTTGCAAACCAAAAAGGGAAGATGTCTATCTCACATGGTTTGTTATGACGCCCGAAACCCAACAGGGACTTGAAAGGGACCAAGTTTACAATCAGCATTGGACCAGAGAAATCCAACTATGTTGTGAAAGAACTCTTAAATTCCATTGTGACATACAATCCTCAACTTAAGTCACTGGTACCACAAAAAAATAAAATTAAAAAAAGATATTCTGGACCCTTTACTTTTTTGAATCTGTCCTTGAGGTTTCTTAGTCATGTAGTGAGTAGATCCATCCATCCATCCATCCATCCATTTTCTGATCCGCTTTGTCCTCATAAGGGTCGCGGGGGGGGTGGAACCTATCCCAGCTGTCTCGGGGCAGTAGGCGGGGGACACCCTGAACCAGTTGCCAGCCAATCGCAGGGCACACACAGATGAAAAACCATCCGCGCTGATTCTCACACCTAGGGACAA
>CAAKHF010023841.1:8535-22427 GCA_901007745.1 Hippocampus kuda | reverse complement strand
TTTCACAGCCCCCCCCCCCCACCGCGCCCCCCTCAGGCCCCCATTAGTGTGACCTACTGTGTAACTTGCACAATTCAATTGAAAAAAAAAAAAAAACGTTCTAAGAACAGTTGGAACCGTTCATAATGCCCTTGACAAAGCCCTGGTTCCATACTTGCCTGTAGGCATGGTGACCTTTTAGTGACGAGCTTCCGCCAAACATCCATTTTGAAATGAAGGACAAAACATTCAACCTTTGTTTCATCAGACCAATACACACTTGGGTTTCAAAGATCGCAAATGTGTGTTCTTGGAAATGTAGCTTGAATATTTTTCTATGTTAGATAAAGCTTGTCATTCTTCCCTATAGCCAATCCATATTAAACAAATAAATTCCTGTACATCTTCAGTGTTGTTGTTACAGCCTCCCTGACCATTTTTTTCTCATCTTTTAATCATGTTTTGGAGAAACGTCCAATTCTGCCATATTTTCTTCACTCAATGACTGTCTTCCCTGCTTTTTATTGTATGATCAATGTTGATGCTCTGGAACTCTTTCCAGACTATGGCTTGTGCAATAAGATCTGACTAAAAAAGTTGTTAGAGGCACTAAAAACTGAGCTGCCAAATATTAAATGCTGATTGACTGGAGCATGTATGCCTCACAGTACAGAGGTCATGGGGGTTCGAACTCGGCTGCGGCCTTGCTGTGTGGCGTTTGCATGTTCTCTTCATGCTCGCGTGGGTTTTCTCCAGGTACTCCGCTTTCCTCCCAAGTTGTGGAGGTGGTTGTTTTTGAAGTGCTCCCATCTAGTGGTGACCACTATTATTACAGCTTGAACCTGATCAGCTGCAGTAAACCTTTTTATTTTTAAAACGAATCCCTAATTTGCACGTCACTGCTCGAGAATATGTCCAACATTAACAGTTTGTTGTTTGTGTTTGTGTCTTCCTCACTGATGCAGATATCAGGCTGCCCCACTCTGTGTCCACGACACAGCCCACTGTCCTCCTCAATTTATCCAGGCGAGAAGAATGACTTCTTTTTTGTTTCTTTCTTCTATTGACGTTCCTTGGTGATTGCAGTTGATGAAGGCGGTGAATGAGGCTTGCCCCAACATCACCCGCGTGTACAGCATCGGGAAGAGCTACAACGGGCTTCAGCTGCTCGTCATGGAGATCTCAGACAATCCGGGAACACACGAACTGGGTGAGCGTTAATTCGATCTTGTCAATAAAGTTAGAAAATATCCTGATTTGAAGATTTGAAATGAGACTCCACAAATGCAAGTCAGGCTTGTATTTAAAGTGCTAAGCCCATGAAGCCATTCTAAAATATTATTATTACTATTAAAATGTTTTACAAGAAAGCCTTTTTTTTTTCAATGTGTCAAATTGCAGGAATGAAGTCCAAGAAAAGAAAGTCGCAATCTTGAATCACAACTTCCACGAAATGTTTCTAATTGATTTCCAACAGTCTTTTGTCTTAGCCACGTGACTTCCAGTTGTTTGTGGGTAATTTCATTTCATTTTTGTCCAAGAAGATTTGCTCTTTGGTGTGTTGTCATACAAATCTTACTTTGCCCAATAATCTCGAGTGCTGGCGTCGACCACAAACACACACTCTTGAAATTGCCGTTTCCTCTTTTAACCAATCTGATTTTAGATTATTCGAGTGAGTTTTTTCCATCCTTTAATTGGTTCGGCTACATTTACTCTCTGATTGGTTGAGCTAAAAATGCAGAGTATCAAAGATTGATTTACCGGGGGTGGACGATGTTGGACATGGTAAAAAATTCACTGGGGCACTTTTCAAGAAAAACTGGACTTTTTGGGGGGTTTTTCTTTTTCTTTTTTTTTTTTTTGGGTGGGGGGCACTTTCAGAGCACCATGTATGAGTGGATCAGTGATCTTAAACCAGAGGTGGGCACCTCCAGTCCTCAAGGGCCACTGCCGTGCATGTTTTAGCTGTTTCCCTCCTCCAAAACAACTGCTTACAAATGATCGGGGTTGTTCTCAGGCTTCTGCAGAGCTTTCTGATGAGCGGATCAGTTGATGTCATTTTTTTTTTGACAGAAGCCACTTTGTGTGGCAGTAACGTGCTCTCAAAGTCCGCATGTGTGTCTTGCGTGCCACATGTCCAAACAAGTCACCCCTCTGTCCCGTTTGCTCTCCACTTGTACAAATGTTGTCCTTGGGCTCCTCAGCTCCGCCAACATTTCATACCATTTCCCGCCTTTGAACGGCAAAAGGCATCCATTAAAAAATGTTGTTTACCATAACCCACCACCAAAACCCACTCCCCCCATTTCAACAAGACTTCCACACATAGGGCATCTTGAAAAACATCCACGGAGATTATTCTGGAATGTTGCTCCTCTGGGAATATTTGACACTCCCACTTGGAAAAGGCATTACTTGACTATTTGACAAACGTACGCTACCATGCATGTTTGCGGATGGCACGAGGCCTGTTTGACATAGACCCTGTAAAACGGCAGCGCCACATGAATCATTTGACTTGTGGCTCTCAGACTGTACAACAAAGTGGGAATCAAGTGTGTGTACTTTCACACGCACAATAAGACTGCTACTTCATTCAAATAATGTACTGATAATGTGTTATCATAGAAATGTTCTCTCATGATGCCTTCACTGTCTTTTGTAGCCGATCTAGCTAGCTAGCTAGCTCGCTATCTATTCGTCTGTCTGTCTGTTTATGTTATGGTGGTCGACTGGTTAGCTTGTCGGCCTCACAGTGGCAGCAGTGCACATGCAAACCTTGCCATGCGGGCACGGGGTTTTCTCCGGGAACTCTGGTTTCCTCTCACATTCCAAAAACACGCATTTGTAAATTGGTGTAATGTGATGAGAATGAAGTGGGGTTTCTCCACTGTGTTGTGTGTTTGTCGCAGGGGAACCGGAGTTCCGCTACGTAGCAGGGATGCACGGGAACGAGGTCTTGGGTCGCGAGCTCCTTCTCAACCTGATGCAGTTCATGTGTCGCGAGTACAAGCTCGGAAACCAGCGTGTCGTCCGCTTGGTCGAAGACACTCGCATCCACCTGCTGCCCTCCATGAACCCTGACGGATATGAGATGGCCTTCAAAAAGGTTTGTCCCTTCAGGCCTGTGAGGTGGCGTCATTATATGAGAATACTGTAGTTGGATTTTTTTTTCTATATTCACAAGGGAAAAATATCTGGTCGCTTTTTTAGAAAAAAAAATGATATGTGATAAACGTGGTTTTTATGAGAAGATGTAATATTAAATATTTGTGTGTTTTTGCGGGGTAGAAAGTATTCGATTTTTCTAACAATATAAATTGTAGTCTTACCAGACTGAATCATGTTTGTTCAAGTAAAAAAGTTAGAATCTTGCAAAAAATTTCAAATTTTTCTGGAAGAGAAAATCACATTTTTTGAGGGAAAAAGTGAACATTTTTAACAAATCTTCAAGAACTGTGATTCTTTTTCAAGAAAAAAGAACCTCACAAGCTTAAAATATTTTTCTTTTGTCAAAAAATGCTTTTAAATGTTTGTTTTTATTCTACCTTTTACGTATTTTAATTACAATTATATGACGAAATAAACAGATAAAGTGTGTATAATTGTTAAAAAAATGTGACCACATTATGAAAATATTCCCCAATTATTTAGTAAAAAAAAAGAAACAGCCAATCTGATGCAACACCACTCTTGATAAATGCCTGTCCTTTGCCCACCGTGGTCATCGAGTGTTTCGATGCAGGGCTCGGAATTGTCCGGGTGGACTCTGGGCCGGTACAGCTACGAAGGCATCGACATGAACCACAACTTTGCTGACCTCAACTCAGTCATGTGGAATGCCTACGAACTGGAGACCAACCGCTCCAAACTCATCAACCATTACTTCCCAATCCCTGAGCAGTACAACTCAGAGGATGCCTTTGTACGTACGTCTCCTCCTCTTCCTCTTGCCGTCATCTTTCCTTCTTTTAATAACCGCCCGCCCGGCAGGTGGCATCCGAGACCAGAGCCGTCATCAGCTGGATGGAAAAAATCCCGTTTGTGCTCGGCGCCAACCTTCACGGTGGAGAGCTGGTGGTCACGTATCCGTTTGACATGACCCGCGACTGGGCGCCTCAAGAGCACACGCCCACCCCGGACGAGAGCTTCTTCCGGTGGCTGGCCGTCGCCTATGCCAGCACCAATCAGGTAGACTGCCTGTGTCTTTTCAAGCAAGACTTCTTGAGATTTTCTTCTGTGGCTCCAATTATGATAGAAATGGCTGCCAAATTTCATGTTTACAAGGGAAACTGGCTAGAATAAGTTTGTTTTTAAAGGATCACTGGAAATGGCCAAAATCAGACAAAATGTCTACTTGAAACTGGTGGTTGCCAACAAAACCAAGCCTCTTGACCCTTGAATCTTGCAGGTGATGTCCAACCCCGACCGGCGGCCTTGCCACAATAAGGACTTCATCCGCTACAACAATATCATCAACGGTGCTGCGTGGCACAACGTACCTGGAAGTAAGAACAAGAACTCTATTTTCAGCAATACAACGCATATGCTATTATTTTGTCTGTGCATGTGTGTGTGTGAGAAGGCATGAACGACTTCAGCTACCTGCACACGAACTGCTTCGAGGTGACGGTGGAGTTGTCCTGCGACAAGTTCCCGCACGCCAGCGAGCTTCCCATCGAGTGGGAGAACAACCGAGAGTCTCTGCTTGTCTACATGGAGCAGGTGCTCAAGGAAAGATTTATCCACAATGTCAAAAAATAGGAGCCCATAGAACACTCTGACACGTTACGCAATTTGTGCAATGGCTCCTCTAGCCAAATACTTGTGATAACAGACACTAAGCATAATACAAATAAACACAACGACAAGCAATTATACTGGTTAGTCATTACTTGCACTATAGAATAAATAAACACACAAAAGTGGACATATTTGATACTTTTGTCTTTGTCTCTAATGTGATCGTTCCTTGGCTGGTATTCGTGACAGCAGATAACAACAATAGAAATGAACGAAACACCTCAAAGTAATCCACATGCAACGTTATGAATATGGCCACGCCCATCACCGGGTACGATAACGGATAACAGCCGCCTTGCCCAATGGAAATAAACGGTTGACGTGTTCCAGGTGCACAGGGGCATCAAAGGCGTTGTCCGGGACAAAGACACGGAGGCGGGAATCTCTAACGCCATCATTAAAGTTGAAGACATCGACCATCACATCCGATCAGGTAGTGTCTGTCATCTGTTTAGTTTAATCACGCATATAACAGAAGTATTGGGACACATGTTGTAGGTGGATGGTCGTCAACTAGTTTGGTGGACAGGTCGTAAAAAATTTCACTGGGTCTTCAATTTACACTTACCGTATTTTCCGCACTAAAAGGCGCACTGGATTCTTAGGTGCACCTTCAATGAATGGCCTATTTTGTCATTTTCTTTCATATATTGGACTCACTGGATTATAAAACACAATCTATAATGCATCCACTAGATGGAGCTACGCTCCTTCCGTTCGACTCGAGAAGCGTTCATGACCGCCTCCGAAAAACGTAAATTAACGATTACTTCAATAAAACTACGAAAATTGAAAATAATGAATCAAAACAGAAAATCAAGCGAGGAAATCACGAAATAAATTCTATAGCCCCCCACAACAGAATTTATTTTGGCATTTCCTTGGGCTTAGCTCCAACAGAACGATCAGATGTCAGTAAAATGTAGGAGACTGGACTGTCTCAGAAGTGTTTATTTATTCCTTTGTTGTGTACTGTATTCACAAACGAGGAAATCACAAAATAAATTCTGTCGGGGGGGCGATAGACTTAATTTTGTGATTTCCTCGCTTAATTTTCTGTTTTGATGCATTATTTTCAATTTTCATAGTCTCATTGAAGGAATCGTGAATTTACGTTTTTCCGAGGCGGTCGTGAATGCCTCTCTAGTCAAACGGAAGAAGAGAAGCGATTTAAAAAAAACAACACCACAGCTCTCCTGTTTTTGGAGCTGCAACAAAAACGTATTTAATAAAGCAGCGACACAGTTCACTGAACCAACAGCAAGTTGTAACATTGTAAGCATGTCTCCAGCAAGGAGCCATCTTGGGGTCGACATGTTACCGTCATGACCATACACAAAGCGCACCAGATTTTCAGGTGTGCCGTGAGCTTTTAAAAAAAATGGAAGACTTTTCGGTGCGCCTTATAGTGCGGAAAATACGGTACATTTTTCATCGCATTGTTTTTTTATTTATGGACTCGGAAGAGTTTTTTTTTTTAATGCATTTCGAGTATTAGATTTATTTTCAATTCTATTTTGTTCACTCTTTCTGTATGGCTCTTACAGTTGTCTGGTTTTGTGCGCTATAAACAAAGTTGAGTTGAGGCTCTTAAAAGAAGACTTGCAAGTCTATGTATACATGGACCTGCATGTTATGTGAAATAGCAAATGGCTCATGAAATCAGACCTAACTGATACTTGGATACCTGAAGCATTAAGAAAGGTAGTATGTCATTTACAGTAACCTGAGGACAACTGCACTGCCCCAGGGAAAGGTCAGGTTTTTTTTCCCCACGAGCTTCCATTTGTGTTGTTCCTGCGCAGCCGCCGGTGGCGACTACTGGCGCCTGCTGAACCCCGGCGAGTACCGCGTCACGGCCAGCGCCGCCGGCTACCTGCCGTCCTCACGCACCTGCCAGGTCATGTACGACTACTTCCCCACTGTCTGCGATTTCCACCTGGTGGAGGAGCCCCGGCTGAGGCTCAAGGAGTCAAAGCTTGAAAAAGGCGGCCAGCTCACAAGAGAACAGCGCCTGCGCCGTCTGCGCAAGCTGAAGGTGGCCGACAGACGTGCCAAAACTATGTGAGGGTGACCACTTCATTAACTCTGGATAAAAAAACTGTTGCTGGAAATAAATCTTTCTTACATAATTTGTATTGTCTTTTACATTGAAATCAACAAAACACGTGTTTACTGTACTGTCTTTAAAAAGGAAGGAGAAAATATTACAAGCATTAGGCAGAAAAAACCCCCCACAGTAACCCACCTCTCACTTGGCACTTAAAAATAGCAGACCAAATACGAGTACAAGTCCTTATATTCGAGTACTGGCGACACAAAATACAGATAATTGATAATGCCATTGGGATGAAAATGTTTTATTATAATCAAATATTATTCAAAAACAAAACTTTTCTTGAACATTGTTACCCATTTTTTAGAGTAACAAGTCGCCACTGACATTTTCACATCTCAAACACCAGCTCCTACTCACTCTGGCCAAGCCAACTTTGCTCCTGTCAGGAAGCGGTGTGAGAGGCAACTGGGCCTCGCTATGCCATACCATAGCGAGTCAAGACAAGACAGTGATGGAGTGATTACGTATTAATGAGGCCAAGCAGCTCTCGATGTGAAGCCACTGCAAATCTCAGCCCGCCGTTGAGCTTCAGAAACTTTTGGGTTTGATCATCTGTGATTTTAGTTCTCTTGTGTGGACAATATGGGTAATGCAGTTAGTGTTTCACCAATCCAGGTTGAGCCATGCCAAACATCATCAGCCTATCAGCATAACTGTATGAATCGGAAAACAAGCAAAAACACAACAAATTCAAACAAACATAGTCGTAGTTCATTTGAAGTTTTTCACAAAAAAAAAATCCCAATATTTTTCTGAGTAGTGTAAATAAAAGTGACTTGATGTTGTCAAATGAGGACTTTCGCTGCTTGATGCCCCAGTCCAGCCAGAAGGCCGAATGAAAGAAGGACAGGAACACATCAAGCCATGCGGGAGAGTCATAAGAGCAGATAAGTGGGAGACAAAATGGCTCAGTACTAGGCCCGTCTTCCAAAAATCTTGAGATGAAGAGGATCTCGAGGTAGCCACTACTGCCACTTTTGGCCAACTTTTACAAGCTAGATCGAGATATCTAGTATAGAGAATAAACACTCAAATGGATGTCCATGTGACAAGCCCTATAAAAAATAAAATAAAAATCCTCATATTGTGGTTTGGATATGATGAGAACACAGACCTCACTTCCCTGCACTGTTCCAACTGTAGCACTTATGTGTAAAAGTTTATCTCGCTTATACTGTATATTGTATAATAACCATAAAGTCATTCAATTGAAATTTTTTTTCCTCAGAATAGTTTGTAGATGCCAAAAGACAGTGGTGGAGCGCCTTCATGTTACACATACGTACAGCACATTTGACAATAAAGTTGTATTCAATTCAATTCAAATAATCTCACTTCAACATAGTTCCTTCACATCATCATTTCACAAGATGGTGGCAATATACGGTGTTTGTTTAAATCAAACTCTAACTTGCTTCAACATGGTTCTTCGACACCAAGAATCCACACAATGGTGACAAATGACTAATTTTTGGCTAAATGTATGCAGTACACCTACCTTTGACGTAGTTTGTTCACACTGAAATGCCACAAGATGGCGGCAGAGCATGATTTTTGGTTAAATTAAACCCCTCAACTCACTTCAATATGGTTCCTAGACACCAAGGTGGTGACTGAGCACAAATGTTGTCGAGGGTAAACTCCTCAACTAATTTCAATGTATTTCCTTGACACTTAAATGCCACAAGGTGGTGGGTAAGGGCCAATTTTTTTTTTTTTTTTGCTAAATTGAACTCCTTAACTCAGTTCAACATACCGTAATTTCTTGACACCAAATTTCTCTGTCAAAATGAAACTCCTCAACTCGCTCCAACATTGTTCTTTCACACAGAGATGCCGGAAACTGGTGGCAAAGTGCAATTTTTGGCTCAATGAATCGCCTCACCTAATGTTGACATCGTTCCTTGACACCACCACCTGACCAAAGGATGCATTTCAATTTTTTTTTTTTTAATCGAATACTCATTTGACATCTTTGATATCAAAGGGTTTTACTATTTTGTTGTCCGTGTACATTGAGTGAAAATCAAAGCTACGGTCACGTTTTCAAAATATTTTGAGGCATTATAGATCGACAACGCATTAGCATGATGACCCGCAAGCATCTGAATGTGACGCAACCAGGATGAAGTCCCAAATGGGAGTAGTTGAATGAAATAAATTATCCGTGGTAATCTAGGAGCAAACATGGCTTTCAAAGCTCCTATTGTCGAGAAGAGAAGCAAAGTTTGCTTTCCAAATACAATAGAACACTCCTCCAATGCCGTCTTCATTCATTCAAATGTACTACGTTATCTTCCAATTCTCGCCTGACAGATGGTGGACGTGTGGCTCACAAGGATGCAGGCTCCTGTTTACTTTTGAACATGCTCATACAGTCGCTGAGAGTGCTTCCACAGCTTCTACAAGCACAGAAACAAATACCCTACGATACTTGCTGCAAACATGCAAAGACTGAGAACTAAATAAATAAATAAATAAGGCGTGGCTTAGTGACAAAGTGGTCACCTCCGAACACAGAAGTTTAGGGTTCAATCCCCAGCCGTTGTGACCACATTGAATTGTCCTTGAGCAAGATACTGGACCGCCGGTTGCTCCTGATGCTGCGTCATCAGTAGGTGAATGAGTTCACGGTTTCAAGCGCTTTGAGTGAAAAGTGCTATGCATGTCAAAGACCCAAAGACCATAAAGAGTTTCTTTGTCTTTCTTAATTGACGTAATCAGTATTTTACATTTTATATTGTGATGCAATATTGTGGAAGAGCCCAACTGGGGACTGGATTTGAGAATTAGCATTAGCTATAATCTTGCATCACATCAACTGCAAGCTTGTAACTATGTTTGACTACATTGTCCCTGTCAAATAAAATGTTATTATTATTCTTATGGATGATGCGGCGGTAGCGACTGCGGCTTTATCCTTACTGAGCAATGATAGGTCGTGATCCGTGTTTGTCCATGTTCGTGCCAGTGATTCCTTTACGTTTTTGGCTGCACACATGAGCAGAGGTAATAGGCTGCCACAGGAAGTAAATTAAACGGAGGGTTTTTTTTAAACGGTTTAAATAATTTTAATTAATCTCTACAGTTAACACTTTAACTGATAAATATAAAAAGAAATATTTGTCAACATATTTCTCTCTTCTCTGGTATCAAGCATTTTTTTTAAATACAGAAGACAAGTGAAATCAGATGAGTAAAATTTGAAAAAAGCACTGATCAAAACAAACTTGAAATAAACATGTTTGATTTTGGTTTTTATTTTATGTTTTTATGTAACTTCCATTCATCCAAAACGTTTTGCTTTCTTTCACTCGTATTTATAAGCATTAAACTGATCAACAAATGAGGCATGCACCCCAAAACGAAAAAAGTCATCATAAAAACAAAAGAGTCGAAATAACTTCGTTGTACCGCAACATAAGATCGTACGTAATCAAACTGGATTAATGGTTTCATTGAAATGTGCTGCCGCGGGTTGGAGGTCTTGTGACACGTCATGCTCTTCGACTATGAGTCTTTCTATTTACAAGTGTCAGAACGCAGCGCTGTTCGCAAGCGTGGCAATGACAAATCCAGAGCCCGTTGGTTGGATCCAATAAATTGAGCATCCGCTGTAAATGAAAGCAAAAACATTTCACCTTGATCTGTAATGAACATGTATAGGGCCGTACTCGGCCTACCTAAACTGACTGGATGGGAAAAGGAGGAGGGTTAAGAAGGGCACGGGATAAAACACCTAAGATCACTCCCTCCTCCCCTCTGTTGTTTTGCCAGGTGCTGTTGACATGAGGCCCAAAGGGCTCAAAGGTGTCCTGCTGTTCGCCTTCGTGGCTTCCACTCTCTTGTACCTGGGCACCATTTGGAGGGATGTGCAAAGCCACTCGGACAGGCTACACAGAGTCATCTACAACGACTCCGTCCAGGGGCAGGGGATATTCGAGAGGTTGGAAAAGATGGAAACTAAGATCGAGAGGATGCGTGAGTCCTTTTTTTTTTTTTTTTTTTTGGTGTTGTTGTGGGGGTTCATTTTTCCGTCCAATAAAGCCATGCATGTGCTATATCCAAAACAACCAACCGCTTGTCCTAACTGGTGCAAAGAGGGGATCGAGCCTTTTCCGTTACTGGTCCCATTTTAGATGCTTCCCCCCTATAATTTGTTGGCTGAAATATATGAATTTCCCTGTATTAATTGGTTCATTAATTATTTTGTAATTAAATATAAATTAATAGTAAAACCAAAGCATTACTTTTAATGTATTTTTTTTATTGTGTGCGTGTTGAGTTCATTTCACATTCCACCATAAAATTGTTTGTTTTTTTTTGTTTTATTTTCTTCACCAATCTTATTAAATAATTAGCTTATTGTTTTATTGTATAAATTAATGCAATTGATAGATAAAAATGTTTGCCACGCACACACACATAGATAGATAGATAGATAGATAGATAGATAGATAGATAGATAGATAGATAGATAGATAGATAGATAGATAGATAGATAGATAGATAGATAGATAGATGTAAAATGTATGCACGTACTGTATTTGAGAATCTAGTACAACACTCAGTTGGATTTACTGTAACTGAAGTTACACTCAAACTACTTTTCAAACACAATTTAACTTTTTTTGTATCAAAAATTATAAAAGCTTTATTCAGCAATGGTTTGAAGGGTATGTTTTTTAGGTGCCGGAGTATGTGTAACTGGATTGCGCCAAACAGAAGCTAATTACATTGGATCATCTGTCCAAAATATAATTGCATCTATCGTAGGAAATTTTGTAATGTAAACCCCATGATAAACAATGAACTACTATACTCAAACTTTTAATGTAATTTTTCTCTCTCATGTCACCAAAGTTAAATTACAAAAATAAATAAACACAAGAGTGTGTGTGTGCGTGTGTGTTATTGTGTGACATGGCATGTTCTTGTAACACAGCTGCTAAAGATAAAGGACAGCCTTCTTGTGGATCAACAGGAAGAACAGTTGAAAAAATGTATGATTGTCCAAATTTAAAAAAGTGTGGACAGACACATACCAAACAGGTTATGAAGTTGATACGTGGACTGACTTTGAACTGAATTTTAATGAAATAGAATAACCAATCAAACGACTTTCCATACTACAGTCAAAGCGGTAAACAAGCTGCAGCCAGCGACAGTGTTGTTGAAAGCTGAGGACAAGGCAGAAAAGGAGGACAAGAGGGAGGAGAAGATGGTGGTGAGGAAGCTGTTCCCCAACTCGGCTCTGTTCAAGAAGTGGGGCGAGGGTCTGAGCGAGGAGGAGCAGAAGGAAGCCGAGGACTTGTTCGCAAAGTATGGCTATAACGCCTTCCTCAGCGACAGGCTGCCGCTCAACAGGGAGATTCCCGACACGCGGCACCCCAGGTAAACCGTAACATAAACCCACGCACTCCCACACAAACACAGCCGGAGATTGCTGGAACACACCACAGGGCTCTTTCTCGTAGGCTTACTGCAGGGGTGGCCAACCAGTCAGAGACGAAGAGCCAATTTTTTTATTGTGTTACTGCAAAGAGCCCCATCATACCCTTCCTCGCGCACGTGCGTACACACGCACACACACACGCTTTTTTGGCCAAAGATCAAATTTTGAAGCGACAAACTTCTCACGAACGACCCGATCGCACACGTGCAAGCATACACGCAAATAGACACACACACACACACACACACACACACACACACACACACACACACACACACACACACGCGCGCGCGCGCTCGTACTCACGCGGGTGCCCACCAGTGCACTCCGCACATATGCACGGACACCACGATGAGCAACAGTCGGAACGGGCCGAAAATGAAAAGCTCAAGATACAAACAAACAAATCTTTTTTTCGCCCACACATTTCCTCCTCCCAACCCTTGCGGTCGACTTGAACCCAGTTCACTGGCTGCCGGTCAATTCTGATCAACGTATTGGTCACCCCTGCCTTAAAATCAGAGGTAATTCGCTGACTAGCTTAGCACTTAGCGCCGTTGTTTGCGCATGAGCGGTGATGCGGTCATCTGATTGGTTGCCCGATATGTCAATCAAATAACGGGATTGATAATAGGCTGACGGAGCACGTGCTGTGAAGTTGGCGCCTTGTTTGAATGGCATCGCCGCTGCCGACGACGCTTGTCGTGTGAGAGAGCGGGAGCCGCGTTGAACCAGCCAAAGAGCCGCATGCGGCTCGCGAGCCGCGGTTTGGCCACCTCTGGCTTACTGTCTGCTTCAAAGCAAAATGACTGATTTGTGGCATGATGAAAAGTCAGACATCAAATTTCATATGAAACATGATGTATCTCACTATACAGTAAGACACCAACTTGAATAACATTTTGAATAACAAGGCATCAATGAATAAGATTTTTTCCATGCCATGATGTACTATGTATTGTGAGACATTGTCAGAGTTTTTCTCGGACAAAGTTAAAGAAATGACTCGGCACACAGGGAAAATTGTCTTCATTAACGGCGGGAGGGATCTCTGTGGGCGAACGACGGTTGTTGCCCCGGTAATCACGCTCAGAATTTGAACTATTATTGTTACATATGCAAAACACAAGAAAAACACTGCTCCCGATATTTGCATACCGCGCCACCGGTCCGGCCCCTCGGTAGTGATTGGTTACCTTGGTTTAAACTTTGAACCACCGGTACGTTGACTCTCTCTGTCTGGTCTACAATGAATCAACAAGTTGCAGACTTTGCAGACGACAAATGTCGCCTGGGCGCGACAGGCGTTCTCAAATCGTCTTTTGTTGTTCAACAACGCTTTGTCCCCGAATTGTTCATTCCCACTTTGTGACCGAGTCTAGCTTTCTTCCCTCTGTTCGCCCCCTTGCATTGACGTGATAATTGTGGACCTCAAAAGCCCACCGCCCAGTCGGCCGGCGCCTTTGCGCACAGGCATTTGGGGGCGCTGGATACGCACCCAAACGTTTAGACGTGCCCAAATTAAATGAAACT
>CAAKHF010023840.1:8496-20957 GCA_901007745.1 Hippocampus kuda | reverse complement strand
CAATTTGGGGGTGGGTGGTGGTGGTGGGGGGGGGGGGGGAACTATTGTAACACAGTGGCAGTCAAGCTTAGAACGCATCAGCATCCAATTAATTTATGGAAATAACATAGCGCCTGGGAGGCCGGGTCACATTAAACGGTTCAAATCGGAGCCGAGATTTGATTAACAAGCGCGGAGGAAGCTGCGAGCCACCATGAAGATTCCCAATTAACGCCATCGAGTGGAAATTAGGTCCTTAAACTGGAGGCTCACCTGAGATAAAATGAGTTGCCCGTGGTATTTCTTCACAAATAATCGGAAGAAGTGAATAAATTGTTGCTCTCCCACTTGACTCGCCAAGAACATGAGGAGGAAGTAGCCCTAGAAGAGATGGGACAAGCAAATAACACATAAATAAGAATTATCGGTAAGGTTCGCACTGGAATCATTCAAGGACATCATCGAACAGTTCTGCAAGCAGTGGTCGGGGGTTATTTATTTACTCAAGTGCAGATGTGAAAGGAGTGTATTAAGAGGGTGGTGTCTATTGTGAGGACGCCTTAATTAGGTCAACCTGAGTTTTAAAATGAGCATCAAGCAATATTACTGCTACATTCCAGATGGTATTGAGTGAAAGTGGAGTTTAAAACAAAATGGAGAGAAGCAGAAAAAAAGCAAGGCATCTGTTATAGCAGACATAATATAGAAGCAGTAACGGTTCCCAACACGTGGCCAGTGGATGGCCATTTGTAAGGTAGTGCAAAAAATTAGTGGATGATTAAATGAGAAAGCAGAAGCCTCCTACAATATGTATGTATTTTGATTCAACAAACATGCCGTTTTTCTTTTTTTAAGAACTGAAAAGTGATGACTTGGACTTCTTTGGAGGTTATGTAAGGTGAGAAATATTTTTGTTGTGTTTTAATCAAAAAGGCTTGAGAAACACCAGCTGAGGCAATAATAGCATCATGTTCATAGAGGTTAAATTGAGACAAGGAAGGGTTTAGTTGACCAAATACAGTGTTTGTTACTTGTTACACAAATCCTTCTAAATTCTCGTGAGAATAAGCCCCTGTATTTAACTCGTACTGGAAATGGCAGGACTCATTGAAATAAATCACTTTCCACAGATGCTAAGAGAGAAATCAAACCCTGGAACCACTTGACCACTGAAGCACTGTGCTAGGCAAGAGTTCATCCACCCATCTGCCAGTAAGACCAAGGCACCAAGGCACCAAGGCACGATAACAAAGTCAAGACAGATTTTTCGCAATGTGCAGTAACAGCTTAATGCTGTCATTTTTAGCGACACATTTTAGTTCCAACTAGTTTTCCAATCATTGTGTCCTATTTTCCAGTGATCTCACCTTGAGGTAGTGGACTTGCAGGAAGGGTTTTTCTGGGTTGAGGGCATGTTTTACTGTGGAGGAGCCCGACTCACTGACTTGGCCTGTTTTGTCCATGTTGGGTCTGCAGAAGGAAAATCAGAGCAGACAAACACTCTACTTCACAATGAGAACGGCAACATCAACAACAACAACATGAGCGAGATCGGAAAGTGTTCCAGAAATATGTGTGGTGATGCTGGTCGTGGGTGGGGAATCACACTGTTTCTACAGAGTAAAAATACAATGTCAGCAGCATTAAATTCAACGACTCAGCTCATCTTTTCAGTGGTTAACACCTTGCTGCCGTGCGTTGCCCGAGGCACCGTGCATTTTCATAAAAGCACGCAATACAATGTTTATATGACCTCATAGCAAAACGCTGCTTACATTTTACTGCCCGTGACTCACCAGGGGAACAAATAACACAAGACATGCACTCCGAGAGCCTGCAGAGGAGAAGCCAATTCCGGACTTCCCTGTTACACAGATACAAATCATTCCTTGAACCCCTCTGTAAAAAGTATAAACAAACACCTACTAACCCGATAAATCCCAGACAAACAGGTGAGTGACGTGGGATGCTGTGCAATGATAGTTCCAGTTAGCCTGTATTGATCGGGCTGAGCAGATTAACTGAGTGTGCCAATAGGAAGGCCTTGAAGGATGGCCCTGCTGACAAATCGATGTGGCAGGCGCCTGGCCCACCAATCAATACGCCCCCCCCCTCATCAACAGCTACCACTTTTCCACCTCATGACAGGGATGTCAAATAAACACACAGGCGGACGCGGGAGTCCAAAAACCATGTGCCTAAAGTCACATGGTTGCTGCACAGGAAGCCCTAAGTTTAGTCAAATGATTTCTAATTTTGCAAAAAAATAAACATGCATGACTTCATATATTGATTAATTATTTTTTATAGAGTCGCTTTAAATGATTTTGTGACATAAGAAAAACATGACCGAAACATAGTGACGTCGTATAGTCAGTCCTCCATTTCTGAAAGATATAATAATCAATAATGACGTAAAATGCAATTAACACTATAATATAATCTGGGAATGTTTTATTCACATTTGGTTTTCAACTGGTTTAGGCAGCCAATTAGTTCCCCCCAAAATATGTTACCTGGTTCAACAATATCACTCCGCTGATACCACTGTTGAAATTTCACAGCAAGCAAATGTCAACAATTTGATTGCTACCCATCTAGGCAGCCAACAAGTTGGTACTTTTATCCCCGATCGGAAGTCATTAAGTCTTAAAAACATAACCCCAGTGACACAACCTAAAGTCTTAAAAACAACCCCCCCCCCCACAAAAAAAAACTTTAATGTAATCTTTATTTTTCATTCGTCAACCCAATTTAGGCAGCAAATTGGTTGGGGTTTTATCATTTGCTCATCGCTACAAAGGAGTGAAATATGCCTCCTACTTCAAGACTCAACAATTACATATCAACTCCAAAGATACATCGTTGGAATTTCACGCTAAACAAAAATTGTCAAATTCATTGCGACACCGCTGATAGGACTGATCGAATTTGACATGATTTACAAAGTTTCGAACGAACAAAAATTGACAAACGGATGTCATTCTCTTGACTTTCCATCTAGCATCTGCAGCCCGTCCAAGCAATAAAATGTTTGGACATGACTTAAATATCGTTTTGACAAGCAAAGCATAACGCCATTCAAATTTCACGTGATCGACAACATGAACATTTGCATTACGCCCGCCTTAACCTTGAACTGCTTCACTTTTGTGTCCAATTGTCGGCCATGCACAATGAACAGAAACGTTAAGTCACATGAAGTCAAGATAAGATAAGATAAGATAAGTTAAGATAATCCTTTATTTGTCCCACACTGGGGAAATTTACAGCCTTCAGCAGCAAGATTGTAGGTAGAAAGAAGAGAAAAGTTTAAGAGAAAAGAAAACAGTTCAATTAAGTGCAATATAAATACAAATATGGATAAGATCAATAAGTTCAATTAAGTGCAATATAAATACAAATATGGATAAGGTCAATAAGGTCAATTAGGTCTGAGGGCAAGCGGAGGAGGACATGTGGGGGAAACGGAGAACGGGCGATAGATAGGAATGTTTAGTTTGCTCGGTGGACTGAGAGAGGAAGTCATCAGCTTCCTGGAATTTCTAAATTTGTCTGGACAACTCTTGCGAGGGACTTTCATCATGCATCTGAGGGCGTTTGATTCCATGTATGCGTTTGCGTCTGTCACATAAATGACACCGAGTGACCTGATTTAGGTTTAAAAAAAAAAAAAATCTCAGTAATGTCGAAGCAGTGAACTTATGCACTGACATGGAAAAGGGTGTTGAAAGAACCGGCATGATATTTGAATCACTTATATCATAGGTTAGACTTGCTGTCTGTCCACTCCCATACCCGTTGTGTCGACGTGTGTCTGCTGCTGCTGATAAGATGAAACACTTTTTTTTTTCCCTTTTTTTTTTTTTTTGCGGTCAGTGGAATATGCACTATCCCTGGGAAATCGTACAGCAAGTGTGAGTGGAATTTATGTGGGAAGTGACTGTCAGGCAGGGGATTAAAGAACCAAAGAGCAACTGAGGAATGGGACAAATACAATGACAGAAGCTGTATTTCTGAAAGATATGCGCGGCAAACACATTGGCGGCATAGCGTGGCAAAGGGAAAATAAACATTTATCCATCACTGGCGTATTACACAAAAGGATCTCCACCCTTGCCACTGTCCAAACCTGCCATGTACGGACGTGTAAATCCCCGTTGCTCTTTTGTCAAGAGATGATTTAGTGCAGCTTTAGGAGGAATCACTGCTCGCTGCCTTGGAGAATCGTACAATAGGTCTGTGTATTTCAAAATAAATGCTTCTCTTATCTGCCTCGTAGGCCACAATGTGCGAGAGGGCGGGTGTGCGTCGGTTCTTGTGTGCGCAGGGCCACACATGCACCGACCTGGGTGTGTCTGAGATTGAGCGACCAAGGGAAAGCGCGGGAGGAAATAAGGAGCTATTACTGACAGAACTTCATGTCAAAGGGACACACGCGCACGGGCACACACCCACTAACACGCACACGCACACGCACACGCACGAGAGGTTGATAGCACCGCCCGCCACATCCTGACAAATTACACTAGGTTGACTGTGGAAACCGGATAAGGTAGAGCAGTGCTCCCAGCAGCCCAGTAAATCAGCAGGGAGAATAGTGTTTGGCCCGAGCCACCCTAAATATAACTCATCTGAAAGGCACTGATAAACACTGGCCACCGGCCGCCCGCTGCTGGACGAGCGGCCGTCGATTGTGACCCACTGAACTTGGACAGCGCAACCTGACATTTCGCCTTTGTGAGCATCGAACTGCTCGTGGATCTCGCCGCGCTTCCCATTCTCTGCCCCTCGCGGCATTCTGTTCAACCTTTCCTCTGCGCATTGTGATAGCTGCCGTGTGTATTTGTGTCGTGTTGCCACGCAGTCGCGATGTGGACACAGTGAATGGGAAGACGGTACGAGAGGCAGAATCAATGGGTGACATGTTGTCTCTCTCCCACCTTCCAGTGACCCTTGTATTCCATTCATGCCTAAGGCCTGGGAGATGGCGGTGAACCTTTTGTCAGACAATCATCCGTGACATATATACGGTAAGAAAAGGGCGGGTATGCACTAGTGAATTTCTGATGTTTTTTTTTTTTTTTTGGTGTGTTGTTGATTCAAGCCTGTCAGCTGCAGAGAAACCTAATCCTGATCCTGCTAATCACCCGCGTGTCTGTCTGTCGCATAGGGGAGTACCCTGATGAAGACGGCCAGATAGACACGACTCTAAGTTTAACCCTTCGCTCATTCAGTCGGACAACAAAACTCTTCACAAGTCTCACGGAGCGGGGGAATGCTTGTGAACATAGCAACGTGTCCCCAAAGTTCTTTTTGTGACCAGGGTCCCTAATAAACATCAACCCATTCGTGCTAAGACTGTTTTAAAAAGAATATATCGGGGAAAAACAAGGCACCGTTTGGATGAGGTTCAGGCCATAAGGAGCAAAAGGTGTTGTGGAAACAAATTGACACTATTATCTTGTCCGAAGTTACTGATCTTTGCTCACGGACTCAACGCAGTGGTATAAGATATACTGTTAAAAGCAGGTCAGTTAAAGCTATCGTCTCTTGAAGGCAGTTGTCTAACATTATTTGGTTCAACTCAAGAAAATAACAAAAGGGAGTGATGAAGCAGCTTGTGAAAGAGAAATTTGCATACAGCGGCAAGCCTGCACCAACTTGTAAGGTTTTTTTTTTTTTGTGTGTGTGTTACACATAACCATCTTTGAGGGAGGACAGCAGAAATCTGAAAGCTGGGGACGGTTTGCAGGAGTGGAAAATGGTTGCTAACCTTTGCAATGATGCCTCAAATAGCCACTTAGAGTTGCACCTTGGTCTTTAGGCAAACACTTTCCCAAACATTCATGCATTGTCTCAAAGCATCACTACATATCGCTAAATGTACCAATGACAGAGGCTCAGGAGACAACGTTCGGCAGAAAAGTTGACAAATCCAACATTCACTACCTCGCAAGCGTTCACCGCTCAAAGAGATATAGGCTTTAACAAATCATTAACCGCACGACAGGAGGTCCTCGGTTAATGATGCAGTTACGTTCCTAGAGTGGAATCGTGAACCCGAATTTGTACGCAACTTGGAACGCGATTCTATTTGTGAGAAACCACATTAGATCTCGAGCTAAAAAAAAAAAGTTTGGCAAATAAGAGACTTTTGCAGGTGAACCAAACAACGACATGACCTGAATTTGTACGTTGATTGCACGTTATGTCACTTCAGCATCACTAAAGTCATAATTCAGGTACATGTTACTCTCAAAAATACTTCATTGCCATAAATATGAATCAAATAAAAACCAGCAAGTATGGCGGCGCGGTCACTTCCCATATCTTTTTGTGCCCTGTGACAACGTACAATATTCTTACGCCGCTGTGGAACATTTGTCGACAGTCTAGAACCTCGAAACCTTGTATGTCGGGATCTTCAGAATTCCTGCACGATTGTGTTGAATTTATAGCCTCATTGACAGGGAGACCCAGCATTTATCCGCTTTGGCCTTTCACACAGATCCCAGCAAAGATGTGCTGTTTCGCACAGCAACACGTCATCCTGCCATCAGATGATGTCAACTCGTGAAACATCCGTTGCGGCTTTCAAAACAACGGGGACGGACAAGTGAGCGTGAGGTGTTGAGTTCACATCTGCGTCCCGCCATTCCCTTTGCCACAGTAACCTCCTTTCCATGTCCAACACCACTAATTCTTTGTCCCCCAGTGCCCATACAATTCCTCACTTTAAAAGCAGCCGATACCACTTGATCTCTTGAATCAAACGCTGCTCAGCAGAGGGTAAAATTGACGACTTAACTGTTTTCATTTTGCTCAGAAAGCACATTATTTGAAGAGTGACATATCTGAAGGTAATGCCAATAAGGAGTACGATAAAAATCAATAAGAGGCCGATATGCTGCGAGAGTTGGTTAATCAAAATTGCGGGGTACAATATTCCCCCCCTGAAACAGTTAACTTCCAGCAAAGGTTTTCCGTATGCAGTATAATCCACTGACGGCACTGAGGTTCCACCCTGGATAAAACAAACAGGTTGCGGGTCAGGACGTCGCAACAGCAGTTTCTGCGTTTTTGCATGTGCGCGCGTGTACGCGTGTGCCCGCATGTTAGCCGCAGTAAGCGTTTCTAAAGGACATGACAGCACACTTCACCTGGATAACTTATTGTACTCTGCAGCCACCCCTGCCACACCTGCAGTTCTGGAATGCTTTTACCATAGCCACATACCGGGATGTCAGCAGACAAAGGCCGAGTTCACTCAAGAAGGCACACGAAGGTGTAAGGTCGTGTAGTTCGTCGCGCTTTTCTTATTTCAATGTAAACTAAACTTTGTGCAAGTAATGAAGCGATTCAACCAGACATACAGTACATACTAGGAAGGGCGCCGAGTCAAAATTCTGTCGAGAAACTGAGTCAAAACGAAGTGCACTACTTGACTGCGATCAGCAGACGCTGTTGATTCAGTCGCAACTCATTTGCGTTCCAAAGACGTACAACATGACATCAGCTAAGGCAAGTTGGGCTTAGTTCAGGCTGCGGCAAAAATCCCCCAGGCAGCTTTAGTCCGCTAAGTATGAAACAAAAACAAAAGAACATTCAGAAAGCAAGAGACTCCATTACATGTAATCTTAAGGAAAATACTACATCGTTATCGGGGTATAACATATCCTAAATCGGGATATGAAGTTTTTCTCGATTTGGGGTTTACATTGTGCTTAAAAAATGAAACTGTCGTGTTCATCCACCATTTTATCAGTAACGGTTCATTTTTGTTCATGTCAAAGATGGAGATGTTCCAAGGCATGAGCGACGCACCTGAGAATTTGAAGTTCCTCTCCTGAATTTTGCAACTCGTCAGACAGTCTTCTCCACCTCAGCAGCGCCTTCAAGTCGGACAGTTCTGTCGCTTCCGGCAGAGAAAGCTGCACGGAGAAACATGTGCATGTCATGTAATATGCAGAAGTAACTACGCATGGCCAGATGAGATTCAGTGATTTTGTCATGATGCTGTGGAAGTTTTCAGTGAGCAGAATAGGATGGATTGTAAAAATAAATAAAATTAATAATAATAAAATTATTATGGACTATTGTATAAAAAAGTGTTCATTATATTTAACTCTTGACAAGTGTGTTGATTTTAAGACTGGAACCAAGCACACATCTCCGATACTTTATTAACTCTTTGTTGTTTTTGGCAAGCTAAAAACAAAACAAACAAAACAAAACAAAAACCAGTACAAGGTTCCTCAAAAAAGCTGTAAATGAGATGAGATAATATCTGGATCCAGTCTGACCGCACAAATGCAGACTTTACCCCGCCTTGACCCCAGCAGTTGAATCCATGCGGGAATACACAGAGTATATTGTCTTCAGCTGCTGATGTTTTGATCATGTGACTGCGAGGCTATTTGAACGCAGAGCAAGGGTTGCTTGCACGAGAACAGGGAGGATAATGAGAACCTTCTGCTGGTAATTTTACCACCTGTCTTTGGAGCCAAGCATCCTAGTGGAGAAAATTCATGGCAGTTAACTACGGAGCTACACGGAAAAATATGATGTTATTTCTCACTCTCCTCAAGACAGCATTCGATATCGCGATTTCAACTGTGCTATCACGTGGTCTTTCCCAAATGCTGGGACAGATAAGCTACACGAAATAGCTGCCGTAAAATAGAACGAGAGCGCGCCATACTTGCTGTGCTCGGGCCCAGATAATGTCCTCGAGGTAGGTGGCGAAACCCTCGCTGATCCATTCCTCTGTCCAGTCTCTGGCCCCGATGACCAGGCCGAACCAAGAGTGGGCAATCTCGTGGCACAGCCTGGACCCGCACAAGGACAGGCTGTTTTCCCTCAGAAATGAGCTGCCAACATGCAGCACGCTCTGAGACAGGAAAATGATGTGGGGGCTGGAAGGAAACAAAGGACAGTAGTAAGGGAAAGAGAGTCGCGATTTGACATGAAACAAACCTAATAGTAAGTGACTGTGAGGAAAGACCAATGTGACATCACCAGGATTTTGGAGCGTCACCGCAGCACGAGTTTATTATTGGACTGACGCAGTGACTATCATCACATTTTCATGTCAATCCGCAAAATCTATTCAGCCGTGAAATTGTATTTTGCTCGTCAAACACGAATGTGACAAACATAGCACATTCATTGACCAAAACAAGATGTGGATATGGCTACCCATAAGCATGCTTTCAAGACGTTTACGACATATTTAAATTGACAACCCCCCCAAGTATTATACATTTCCTACTTTTTGCATAGATTTTTCTACGGAATCCTACCGTCAGAAAAAGCTCATGAAAAAAAAGCAAGCTAGCACGCAAAAGGAAGACACAAAATTCCAGATTAGACAGTTTGAGCTGATTTTACACACTTATTGTTGCAGAAAGTTTAGACAACATCAGATTCAACAAAACAATTTCGTCTTAAGCGGCCCAGCCAAAAGGAACAGCCGAATCCGTTAGAATCTCTCCAGGAGAGAGAGAATCTCTCCAATCGCCAACCACCAGTGGGTGAAATCAATTAAATTAAATTAGCAGTTTTAAGAGGATTTTATTTGACACATGACTTCAAGGCAATGCTGTAAATTTTGTATCGAAAACATGCCCTGACTCTTTTAAGCTTTTTCAGACCCAAAGGAAAATACTCGACCGGGTAAGCTTATATTTAGAAAATGATCTGTAATTACTGCACATCCACATGTGATTTACTGGTTCGCGGGGATTGTCACAATTTCATTTGACAGGCGGCTATCGAACATATGGTTTCACTTATGATATGGTTTGAAATGAAGCGCCTCAGAAGTTCAAGTATAGAAGCGGGATGTGCCGGCTCTGCTTACAGTTATCGTGATAACATTCGGTATGTGCATAACATTTCAAAGGAATACACAATCCGGGCATTTGCTTACATGGATCTTTTCTTTGTAAACAGCATTGGTTCTCACAAATCCAATTGCCTCATTAGCCACGAACAAAAATGAAAAATGATGAAAGTGATGGCGCATCAAAGAAAGGAAGGAAGGAATTAAGGAGCTTATTAGCTCTTAAATTCTAAAGTAATTTTTAGCAAATGTGAGCTAACCAACAGTTCACACACTATCCGTTCTTAATGGCTTTTTGTAAAAAGATCATAAATTGGCATTGTGTGATGATCTGGTATTTGACTGCACATGAACTGGTGATTGATGTGTGTTGTGGACTTTGAAGGCTTTCAAACGTGTTCCTCAGTAAGTTCGAACCCTTTCATACGGGCTGCTCAGTTGTTGTATGACCGGTGTCAGCATTTGGGCTACATTGCTGCTGAGTATGTCAGATTTGTTTCTCATGAGAGTTGGACTCAGCCAAGGCTGCCCCTTGTCGCAGATTTTGATCATAATTGATGATTTATTTTTTAGCTGAGAATCAGCACCCTCCAATCTGTGGCCACGGTCCGTCGTCGGAAAAAGGGAGGAGCATCCTCTCCAGGTCTGGGATGAAATCCTGACCAAGTAGAGGAGTTCAAGTATCTAGGGGTCTTGTTGACGAGTGAGGGAAGGATGGAGCGGGAGATCGACAGGAGGATCGTTGCAGAGTTTACAGTGATGCCGACCGTATGCAGCCCATTAATGGAATGAGTCATACTTCCAGAACATTCCAGCATAGGAACGCGGGACATGTGACTGTTAACCATGAGACCGCCCTGACAGAACAAGAGCGATAAAACGTCAAAAGCCGAGGTCACGGCCGAAGACATTTCCTCGACATTGTTCACTTGTGTCTTACGTAAGCATCTCCGAGTGGCCTGGGGACTGTGGAGGCAAGGGTTGGAGGAGTGGGGGGTTGGGTGGGGGGTTTGGGTGAGAGGTCTGAAATGGGAGAATGGAGGAGGATAAGCGGTCACAGAGGTGAAGATGAATGCACTCTCTTTCTCTTGGTCTGTGTAACAACACCGGCTTGTTGAGGTGGGGTCTTCTCATGCTCACGAGATCTTAAACGGTCCCAACTGTTGTTGCTGACCTGACATGGGTTGGAGATTTTGTATTTGGGTACTTCTCCACGATGGTAAGGCCGTGACAAACCTATTAAAGATACTTCCATGTCACGCAAAAAGGTTTTCTCATGGGCTAGCACTGAGCATGTTTCTGCATTTATTGAAGGAGTGAATGACGAATGCACCAAGTCCCATAAAACAAGTGCAACCGTTCCATTATGGTCGCCTAATGTACGAAAATGTTTTTGTTGCAAAGTGTGTCTCCTGTGATAGTGTCATTATCAAATATTATACTGACCACTATTAGCAGCTGCCATCAAGGTTATATTAGAAATCTAATACAGCATGAGATGGAAGAGTGATTATATTTTGCTTGCGCAACAAAGTCATCTTGAAATCAAACGCAAGAAACTAAAAAGAGCAAGTAAAGCGAGGCCAAATTGTGTCGGCTTGACAATCAATTTAAGAGCGTAATAAGCTGATGTTCAAAAGAGCCGTCTATCTGTTCTGTCTCTGAGGAGAGTTAATCAGATAGAAAGCAGCTTCTGTTGTTTAGCAACATGTCGACATCATACAAAAGGGTATACATCTCAAATGTAATCCCACGTTTCTCCTGATTACTCTGACAAAAGCGCTCGCCGGAGCGGCGGACGCTAACATTAGCCTTATGACTGTCTTTGGAGCCTAATCTTACTCCCCTCCAATTGGATAAGCATGCCTTTGTTGTCCGTTCCAGCGGCGCACATGTGCGTGAGCGAGCGTGAAAACACAAAGACAGCCTTTCAGCGACGGCGTTTGCACACGCTCCTCGGAGGGAGGCGGAATCCATCACCACGGTGACAAACGGTGACATCCCACCACGGCCGGGGACACCAAACAACAGCATCTTTCACGTTCGTTGATACAGTGACTGACAATAGTTGACATCAGGGACCCGTCAAGGCTCCCCGCATGGTTGGACTTTCACATGCGGCAAAGCATCGTTCATGTGCTTGTACACCTTCTTTCACAATAGATAGATTTGAATATTATGTGGTCCTACTATCTTTCCAAGAACTGTGGCTCTGTAGCTCCCTGTAGTAGCTCCTCGCGGTTGCAGGTTGTTGCGGTTGAAGCTATTCGTGGTCATCGATTAGGGTTCATGAGCGCCATTAAAAAAATAAATAAATAAAAACAACAACCTTATTTTTATTCTTCGCCGTTGTTGAGCATTTTTAGCTGTGTGTTTTATTTTCTATCCCGACGGAGGACTCACGAGCCGCAGCTGAAAGCAAGTTTGCGGATTACGGGGCAGCACACATTTCTCTCCAGTAAAGTTTGTAGCAGAATGGATGGAAATGATGAAATCATATGAGACGACTCTTTGAGGAGTCTCATGAGATTCTTCCCCTTTTGGAAGATGTTGCAAAGAATTCACCTAAAAAGACAACAAACAAAAAAAAACCCCAACAACAAACAAACACCCCCCCCCCCCCCCCCCCCCCCAA
>CAAKHF010023839.1:15608-30187 GCA_901007745.1 Hippocampus kuda | reverse complement strand
GGGGGGGGGGGGGGGGGGGGGGGGGGGGGGTGCGCACAAGACGCTGTTCGTGATACAAAGACACAATTTTAATATGAGCTTTCCGAGTTGATTGCCGGGGGCATAACGTCATTGGAAAATTGGGCGAAAATAATGACAGTTTGGAAAAATTGGGAACTCCATAAATAGGACGGGATGTTTCAATAGGGCCAAGGGAGCCCCGGGTGGGTGGGTGTTGGTGATCAATCTTTCTCTGACTGCAAAGACCCTGACGCATGCCTCTTCTTTCCCGAAATCATTGATGCAAACCTCCCATCCACGCTACCCATTTTCTTATATTATGAACATTCACTGCGAAAGTAACATGCACCTGTTTTATCCTCGTATTCCATTCCGACCCCGACGACAGCCCCCATTTCGTTTGCATACAAGTCGTCTTCGCCTCCTGATCCCCGAGGGTGCAAAAGAAAGAAAAAAATGCAGAAATGTGTGTGGGAGTGAGGGCCACTGAGCGAAGCGGGCAAAGTAGAGGCTGGGGTTGACGGCACATCCACAATCACTCGGATATCCGTAGAAGGCACACATTTTTCTATAGATTGAATTTGTGAATATATTAGATTTACATTTCGTTGTTTTGAGGGTAATAGTAAGCTGATCAGGTAAAAAGATCTGTAAGTTGAGGGGTTCGTTGTTTTTAGTGGATAGCTTTACTTTACGAATGACAAAAGGAGAGATGGAATCCGTTAATGCGGTTTCGAGAACACAACTCTCGTAACTAAAATCACTTCCTGCTTCTCTTACTTTAACAACCAATCAGAACCTATCAACATAAAAACATGTCTAAGAAATTATTAAACAACATAATATAATTTAGGAATGCTTAACATGAAATAATATGATGCTCAAACATAAAATGATAATTAATAATATAACATAAGCTTACAGATCTATTTGGAACATGGCCTGATTATACCGTCTCGCAGTATGTTAAACTGCTATTGCATAACACAACGAATGTTGCGAAAGAAATTAATCCTGCGATTTTGATCGCTTGTTCAAGATGCGTGCATGAAAACGACATTTGGTTGAGCGTTGACAGTCAACATCAGATGGGTATTTGTAATTCTATTAAAAGCTGTCGGCCTGCGTGATGGTCTTTAATAAAACAGCGTTGAAGCTCTCCGAGCTCGTGTGACACGCAACGGCCTTGCGAAAGCCCGCTTGCGGCTCAGCTAGTCTCAACTTTCAGCGGCGGCTTGCGCAGCTGAAGCCAAGTTCCCTGTCTGTTTTTATGAGGCAATAAATTAGATCAATCTCTGCTTATTGGTGTTTTTATTGTCTGTTAGTCCAACGAAAATGTAAAGGGAAGTACGGCCGTTATTTATGGGGCGCTGATTTATGTCTCAAGTCGGTTCTCAGAAATAGCGGGGCGAGACCGAGAGAGGTAAAGAATTGAAGCTGCGGTTGAGGCTCCAAACCACGTGATCACGTCATGGCACGAGCTAGGGTTTTTTTTTTTTTTTTCCAAACAGAGACAGAGCGCCGTCTTGGAAGAACAACGTGGGGTTATAATCATACAAGTATTATAATATAATTTGCACGGAGCCAGCAAAGAAGCTTAATCGCAAATCTACCGTGAGCACTGTGGAAAAAATAAGTTCCATATCGTTGCACTGTTTTGTTATTTCATGTATCGCATTTCTGATAGTGAACAACAAACAAACCGTTTGTGCTTCAAAACGATTAGATAATACATGTCGACATGTATGGACAATTTTCTGGCGGTAAATAAAAAGAATGTAGCTCACTTCTTATTCGGTCATGAATGTTGATCGGCTCATTATCAGTTAGCATCTACAGTTTAGATGCTAAACTATGGAAACTATGGATGCAAGAATCAACCGATTTGTTAGGAACAGAAGAGGGAGGGGAAACAGCGTTAACGCAACAATAGAGGTGACCCAGTGTGAATGCTCCCCTAAAACTTCTCTAGAGTTCAATTGTTCTTGCGGTTATTGTGTTTTTGTTGTTGTTGTTGTTATTGTTGTCGTTTCTAGTCTTTAATGATTGCCTCTGATCGACTGTTATACCAGCATGTCCCACCGGATTAATAAAGTATCAAACTGACCTAACGCTCGAGATTCACAACATTTTTGGAGAACTGTGTGAATTCAAGATGTAGATCATTGCACTTGAAAGCCTGTGGTTCAAGTTTACTGCCTGAGAGGATGTCGAAACAGTGAATGAAACTCTGAATAAAGTAACATTTTATTAAGGAATTGTTGGACAGACAACTCTATAAACACTTAAATATAAAGTTGCTAAAGGGCAAATAAAGAAGTCTTGTTCTCCAAAAAGACTTGTTCTTCTTCCCCCAGCTAATATGTTGTCAAAATTCTACAGTATGCGCATGGATGGGTTACCAAACCCCATCCTGCAGTTTCCTTGTACATGGCAAGACATGTATGTACAAGGGTCACTGTAGGAACTTAAAAAGTACTTATTCGCTATCAAAATACAAGAACTAAAAATGTAACTTCAGTACAATCGACAAAGAAGAAACACAATGTTTTTTCTTTCATAACAGGTAAATGCTAGAAAATTACATTTTTTTTCTCAACATAAATACATGATGGATAAATAATGATAATGGAGAGAGAAAATTCTTTTCAACTGGTTATAACAAATAAATATTTTCTGTGAATAATCACTTGGACGCACATCTGCGAAAGACTGATTGGAGAGCCTCCCTGAAAATATTATTATTATTATTATTATTTTTTACTGTAAACTTAAAAATGTAAACTCTAAGTGCAACAATGATGCCCAGATGCCAAAAGCATTTGTGTAAATTGTACTTTTAAAAAAACATGAGTATATTTCCAGAACATCAAGGAGTGTAGAGTGGGCCGAACACACTTTATGATTTTAACACTAAGTTCATTATTTTTAAAAATGTTTTGTGTATTGTCCCAAACTCTGCTTACAGACGCTTCAAACAAATGAACCCATTTTTTTTAATGTGCACACATTTCTGGGTTTAGCATTTTTGTTCAAATATATACCCTGTATCCATTTTAAAAGTTAAGATATGTGAGGGAGGGGGGGGGGAACAACAACAAACAATATAAAAGAATGATGCCCACCTATTTATGTAAACCCTTCCATCAGTGAAAGTGAGTGAGAAATGGGCATAAGCATAAATAAAAAGCATTCTCAACGCTATACCCTGTATCGATGATGTGCGAAAATAAGGTCATCAACAAATTTTGGAACAACGTCAGCAGTGGATGTTACCTGACTGCACATTTACCAACCATAGGAAACTAGCTTAGCATTGCTGTGTGTACAAAGGGTGGGATGCTAAAGTACCTAGCGAGACTTTGTATGTACGTATGTCCTTGTCGGGCATCAATCACCTTGGAGCTTTCCAAAAACACGGTTGGAGTGAGAGAAGAAGTGACTGAAGGTGTCAAAATTGTGTTCAGATGCATAAATAGAATTGTAGAAAATTGTTGCCCCTCGTCAGAGGGAGTGTGCTGTTGTGACATTATCAAATACAATTCGGTTAGTGATTAAATCTGGATCCACACAAGAGGTGAAAAGAGACAGAGGATTACGACTCAGCGTTTTGATGCACTTACTGGACAGGCAAGAGTGAAGAGTGCCGGCTATTCTTTCCTCTCTCTAAGAGCTCGACACACGCGGCTCAGATGACTACAACATGTGTTGCCTGGAGGGGAAGAAACCTCACTGTCATTAATCGAGCCACCTCAGTAACTTCCCATTAAAAAACGCTCCACTATTTCATCTGGAAGACCTCTTTGTATATGGGGCTGACGAGCTATCTAGTATTTAAATGAAGTCTCAATCAGTGTTATTCAATAGAATATTAATGAGTATGCCATTTGCTCAAGTGATCGATGATTTTGAGATTGGTGAATTTGAAAACATTTAATAAAGGCTTTCGATGAAACATCCATGCACCCATTTTCTAATCCGCTTCCCCTTAAGAAGGGTCGCGGGCGTGCTGGAGCCTATCCCAGTTTTCTTCCGGCAGTAGGCGGGTTACACCCTGAACTGGTTGCCAGCCAATCGCAGGTCACACATAGACGAAAAACCATTCGCGCTCAAACTCACACAGAGTGTTCCATTAAACTGCCATGCATGATTTTGGAATGTGGGAGGAAACCGTCGTACCCGCACAAAACCCACACAGGCATGGGGAGAACATGCAAACTCCACACAGGAAGGGTAGAGCCGGAATCGAACCCTGCACCTCTGCACTGTGAGGCTGACGTGCTAACCAGTCGATCGCCATGTCGCCCTTCTATGAAACTAATTAACCCTTTCATGCACCAATAATAATAACCTGTAACTTGATAACATGGTAAACTGTCCACTGTAGTAACCGCTGTCCCTGAAAGCGCTAAAGACAAATACATGCCTCTTTTTCAGGTTGTCACGACTGCACTCATGAGTTTGGCAGTATAATACTATACTAACTTCATCCATCCATTTCCTATACCACTTGACTCCAATAGGATCAGTGGTAACTGGAGCTGATCCTTGCTGAGTTTGGGCGAGAGGTGGAGTGACATTCTAGACCGGTCACCAGTCATCAAATAGACAAACAATCAACACGAAAAATCAATTTAGAGCAGTGGTCCCCAATCAGTGGTCCGCGGACCAGTATGTGGAACCAGACCGCACAGAGAAACAATTCCACACACCATTTTTTTTTTCAGTGGATATATAGAAATGTTCATGACAGCAGCCAATCAAAGTTGACCTTTTGTTTCTCTACTTTGGTTTGCCAATTGAAAAAGTTAACAGAAAGTAAGAATAAGACAGAAACAATGACCGAGCGTGTAGCTAAACGCGCATCTGATGGACATCCAAGTCTTGGTTTATCTTCTGAAGATGAAACTATTTGACAAGAGAAAATTCCTCACCATGGCTAGTGCAGTAGTAGCTCCAAAGCAACCGTTATGCATAATGTGCCATCTAAAACAGGCAACACAACAATTAATGTTGAATCATTTGTACCACCCCTGTGGTGATGTGGAAATCATGAAAACACAAGTGGAGTTTGCACAGCCTGTCCAAGTCGCATTGGCAGTTGCGCCGCTACTCACTAGCCACGTCGCCGATACCAAATGAAGGATCATAACTTAAAAACGAGAATGTTTTCATTTTAAAACAGATTCATTATTCCCGAGGGCTCCATTTTTTATCAATCCACAGCATGATTATATTTTGTTCAAGCTTTGCTGGTCTGCGAAAAAATGGTTGGGGACAACTGATTTAGAGTGTTCAATTGGCCTCAAGGGTTTTTTTTTTGTTTTTTTTAGAATGTGGGAGGAGGCCAGAGCAGCCAAAGAAAACATCACAGAAAGACGTGCCGCCCACTGTTTCCTTGTACTGCCTGCTCCTTATTTAGTGCATACATGTAGAGTCTAGCGCTACAGAATGAGTTTTCTGTTTGAAATGAATAGATGCAAATCCAAAATTAAGTGCTTTTCTACAGGTGAAATACAATGGCATATTGCTCACACCAATGACATCAATATAGGGCCAAAACATTGATTACTCCTGTTAGGGGCTGTAAAGCATAAACCACTGAATTGCTCCTCTCTGTCTCCTTTCTGTCTCTAATGCCTTTGCTTTTCCTGCAAATGAGTCCCCAAGTGTTAGTTCAGCTTGTTAATTGAGTAACATTACTTGTTCTGTGTGGTCTTCCTTCATTTTTCTTCCCATTGCTACAGGTGAGTGAGCTTGGGTGCTTCTTGAATTCTGCCCTGAGTCGAGGTGTGGTGCGCCGAGAGCTCGGTGTACGTTGCATGAGTGGGCGGGTCACAGGGACCCGGGGGTACCCCTCCGCTCACATGATGCTGGTTAGTGGCTGACATGGGGCCTGCACCATTGTAGTCAATGGTTTGGTGATGGGATGGTGTGGGGCCAAGGTGATTGAGGCCATACATGGAGGGCCCAGAGCCAGGCATGGCTTCCACATAGCTGCCGCCCCCCACATACACTGGACTGGCCTGCATGTTGGCGGGAGTTCCAAAGCTGGTACTGTTGGCCTGTACGAGGCCATGGTGAGGATGCGGCTCACCGTAGTCTTGATCTTGGTGACTATACTTCTGTTGTGGAGGGCAGCCCTTCATTGGGAGATTGGAATAGGCAGTGGACATGGAGTACGAAACTCCTTGGTGAGGTTTCCCAAAGGATGGGGGAGATGGGGCATCGTAGCCTGACCCTCCTCCCCCACCTCCCCCAACTAATGGGTGCATTGAGTTGAGATAACTGGCAGAGGATTGCATGGGCAGAGGCGGTGAGCTTGTTGGTGAAGGCCCTCCTGAGCTGGAACTTAATCCCTTGGACTTCTGGTCCTTTTTGTACTTCATGCGTCGGTTCTGGAACCAGATCTTGATCTGGCGCTCAGAAAGATTGAGCAGATTGGCCATCTCCACACGCCGTGGACGGCACAGGTACCGATTGAAATGAAACTCCTTCTCCAGTTCGACGAGTTGGCCGCTGGTGTAGGCTGTACGTGCTCGCTTGGATGAGGCCGATGACCCGCCAGTAGGACTCTTCTCACCGCCGCTACCACTCTCACCTCCACCTGATGCTGCTGGGAGAGGAAAATGACTTTAGAGGAAGCTTAACAGGGTGATCAGAGTGGAATGGAAACAAAAAAATAAGATAAATTGAAGAGACAGCAGACAAGCAAATTAATGATGAAATGATAGCTGATTCAAAGCGCCTACTAATGTGCTACAGCAACTGTTACACTGTGACTTTTTACATAACTTGTCTGAGTAGTTTAAATGAAAATATTATTTACGTTTACATCAGTACATTTGTTAAGAAGAAACTTTGCTTATTTTTACTTGATTCCATTGAGTACATTCTGCTCACTATATTTGCACCTACTGTATATAAAATTGCTGTGTGATCTTTTTGTTTGAGTTCATCAGTGTAACTCACACCTCAAGTGCTGTCACGTGGCTCCGTTTCAACAATCCAACGTCTCCACAGCCCAACACAGAAGCAAGTTTTCTAACTGACTCATTCATGTGACACATGGCAGAAACAGCAAAGGAAACAATGCCGTGCTCCTCACACTCAGATGTTATGCTAAACCCCTGGCCTCACATGCAAATGATTGTACAGATACACTGTCTGTGTCTGCCCAAAAAGGTCCATGTTTCAGCCAACAAGAATTCCACTTTGAACATGAGAAAACAGTGGCAGATTAGACCGTTTTACTGTAGTAATTTCTCAGATGCATGTTAGGAAAAGGGCGGTTTGCACCACTGTGGATGTGAACACACCCGACTTGGTTTGCCATCAATCAGAGTGGCTCCGAGCATTCACTTTAAATGTGATGTGACCCATTTCGACAGGAGGTCGGTCCAATTGCACAAAGTATGTTTATAAGGAATTACAAGCAAACCTCCACGGGCGGATGATGTTATATTAGAATTGAAGAACACAGATATGCACTGTGTGAAGTGGCCACTTGAAGACCCTAATCCTTCTTGTCCATGTCAAATCCAATGACATGAATCAACACATTAGCAGACCTCAGAATGTATCTGCCTGTGCCCCGATCAAATACACCAAAATCACATTAGACTATGGGCGCCGAAACTGAAGACGTGGTTCCAGCGGGCATATAGTTTAGAAAACTTTCTGAGAGCAAATTGTCACATGAGCCCAGCACTGCACAGCGTGAGGAACCAATTTCCCAAACAGGCACATAGAGGCTTGCATCTGCATGAAAATCAGGATAAGACAACATTTCTATATGTACCGTCTATGAAAAGAGAGCCGTAAGTCTCACGATGGCCAATCAAAAACGCCAAAATCAATTCTAATTATCACTGGACGATTCGGATAGATAGCTGAGTCTGTAACGTCCATCATAGCCGTAGCTGACATCTTCATGAACGACTACGTGGTCATATCGTTTTATCGTTCCCAACCTTATTTTATCACCTTTTAATTTACCCATTGGCACATTTCCAGGGTGGCCTGGTGGACCAGTGGTTAGCACGTCGACCTCACAGTACAGAGGTCGTGGGTTCGATCCCGGCTCCGGCCTTCCTGTGTGAAGTTTGCATGTTCTCCCCGGTCCTGCGTGGGTTTTCTCCGGGTACTCCGGTTTCCTACCACATTCCAAAAACATGCATGGCAGGCTGATTGAACACTCTAAATTGTCCCTAGGTGTGAGTGTGAGTGCGGATGGTTGCTAGTCTCTGTGTGCCTTGTGATTGGCTGGCAACCGGTTCAGGGTGTCCCCCGCCTACTGCCCAAAGACGACTGGGATAGGCTCCAACACGCCCCGTGACCCTTGTGAGGATAAAGCTGATCGGAAAATGGATGGATGGATGGATGGATGGCACATTTCCAAGCCTCGAACAGTATTCTTAATCAGCATACCAACCTTCAAGCAAAAATGTAGGACACTAACTAGGACTGCAATTATGACAACGTCAACAAGTCTTTCTGATTGACTTATGAGGACTCTAGCTGCTAGTTGTGTGTTATCAAGAAAAACTTTTGTAAAAAAAGTTTCTGTCACATAGTAAACAAAATTCACACAAATAAAGATGTTTCTAACACTTTAGGGATATGGACATTGGGTTTTTTTTTTGGTTCAACAAAGAGGAACAGAGACAGGGAAGCATTAACACACAGATACAAAGACACACACGAACACACACACAATATTAGAAAAGGCTAGCAACCAATCAACAAATTTCAGTAGAAAGTGAGTGGACTTTGACAAACTTGACCTGACAGGAAGCTGACAAACCACTGAACATGGACGCCAAAGTGCTGCATGCACTGAGCCCAAACCACACTTTGTCAACAAATACATCAGCCAGCTTTGGTCACTGGAATGCTACGCCCCACCACACACCTACGTCTTGTATTGAGAATACATGCACATGTCCAATTTTTAACTTGACTCACTGCCCTCACATTTGTGCAACCCAGATCATGTCACTAACCACACAAGACAAAAAACAACTTCACTCATCACTTATTATATATTGGAGTATTTATCCTGCTCATTTAAAAATCAATCTATCCATCCTTTTATTTTTTTTTTATCCTCATTCGAGTCATGGGTATGCTGGAATCTATCCCAGGTGACTTTATGCGTGAGGAGTGATACATCCTGGACTGGTTGCCAGCCAATCACAGGGCACCTATAGACAAACAACAATTCACACTCTCATGCACACCGAAGAAAAATGTTTTCAATTAACTTAACATGACTGTTTTTGAAACGTGGGAGAAAACCCACACAGGCACAGGGAGAACATGTGAGCTCCACACAGGAAGGGCAGGATACGAACCAATGACCTCGGAACTGTGAGACAGATGTGTGTATGTGTGTGTGTGTATATATATATATATATATATATATATATATATATATATATACACATATATATATGAATGTATGTGTGTGTCTGTGTGATGTGACCAGATTTAAAAGTGGCAGTCCTCTTATTTGAGTACATTTTTTGTCTCTGCATTCTTAGGTAGGGGTACTGTGCAGTCAGAGCATAGTATCCCCTGATATTAGTTGTCAGCACTTGATAACAGTGGCAGTTATTAAGAGACAGAGGCTCTGCTACTGCTTGTGGGCAGCTAAATTGCATCTTGGCCGCAAAGACAAAAAGCCCCTGCAGCAATCACAGCAGCAGAAAGACTGTGAGCACAAATCATGCAGAGGTGGCCTTCAATTCACATTGAGTTCATTTAAATACCACATTACTGGAATGGATCATGCTAAATGCAAGAGAGGGACATCGTTTAGGAACATGTTGATTGACATAGTAAGCTGGCGGGCTTGTTAAAAGGTGTGTGTATTTTCGGATTCAGATTCTCGCAATTTGGCAATGGTATGTTATGAAATGTAAAAAAATATATATCATAAAAATGGTCTACAAATGTCAACTTTGTTTTTTCAGAGATCCAAGTAAACTTTTCTCAATTAATTTTTCGCGTCGATTCCAAATCTGCCCTCATTTTTTTCTCGAGAACATGGGTGTCAAACTCATTTTTGTCGTGGGCCAGATTTCTGTTAGTTTGGAAGGCCGTTATGACTGAAACCATATAAAAAAGTCAAAAATAACATTTTTTTTGTTTAAGATATTGCAATGAGGGGTTTGATAACAAGAAAATGCTTACAGTATCACTCTTATTTATTTCGAATGAAAGTTTGAAATTTTGGTAGTGATTTTAGGAAGCATCATGAAAGTTGACATCTTTGATTTGCTTTTGCGGGCCACATAAAATGGCGTGGTGGGCCAGATCTGGCACCCGAACCTTGATTTTGACACCTCTGCTCTCAAACATCAGGTTTTCATAGTATTAATAACAATATAATAGTAATAATATGATATGTAGTATAGTATTTTACTGAGAAATATTTATGAATTAAGGATTAGGTTCAGCTACAGGTGGATTTTTTTTCAGAAACTGCAAAGCTGTTAATTACAACATAAAGTAAAATCAGTGTTGTGCAAGCTTTTATAGGTCAAACTTAAGGACGTGTTTTAAATCAGCATTAAAAAACGTTTCGCAACACATAAAATCATCTCTGATTAAAATTTGCTGTTGAGCTGTGTAATTAACTTAATTGAGTGTTTTTTTTAATTATCATTGTATTCTTTTTCTAGATATGTTTGAATAATATTGCCAATGTAATAAAGAATTGAAAGGAAATGTGGTGATGGGGAAACAAAGAAAAAAATGGGGACAAAAGGTCTTTTAGATTATGGAAAGATTTGATGAAAGTAGCATTGGAAGACCAGAAGAGATCCAATTCTTTGGTCGCTGACTTGGCGGAGCTGAACAATAAAAAAGATGGGTAAAACACACCATTGCCCGAGTTGTTGCTAGGTGAACAGTTTTTCTGCTTGGTCGCTTGGCGGGACTCCTTCATCCAGGGAAATATCTGCTTGGCCAAAGTTGGGTTGGAGGGCAGCGAAGAGGAGGAGGAAGAAGTGGAGGATGACGTCGAGGAGGAGGAATTTGATGACCTGCTGGGGCCTGATTTGGGGACTGACGAGGCACCAGCACTGCCCCCTGGCTGTTGAGCGACGGTACTTTCATCGCTTGGATTGGGGGCCAAAGGTGGGGAGACTTGGGAGCCAGTGAGCTGCTCAGGAGGCAGGGTGGGCCTCATGCAGCTGCCATTCAGCTCCTTGTTTTTGGCGAGCTGTTGCTGCTGCTGGTGCCCACCGCTCCCACCCAGTGTCTGCAAAGAGCAGGCAGATCGGTGGTAAGAGTCAACATCCAGATGGGTTGCCGACTGGAAGATTGGCTGATGATGAGACCCCGGGACTTCATAGCCCACAAAGCCGTTGGCAGGTGCAGTTGCTGCCCCCTGCACCTGATAAGATGCGTAGCCACCAAAAAGAGTTGAGTTGTCGTAGTATGTTGTCTTCTGCATGTCTGGGAAAGGCGGCAATGTCTTCTTTAGCTCCGGCCCTTGTTGAGAACCACTGCCGGAAGACCATTTGGCACCAGGGGTCACGTGACGGTGTCTCTCAAATGGCCCCCTGCAATCTGACCTAAAAGGTTAGGAAAAGCAGAAACAAGAAATGAGAGAGATAAATCCATCTTCTGCCACTGAAAGGCGCCATGACATGAATAGAAACCGGCGCTTTTCTTCCCTCACCTCCTGCCCCCCTCCCTTCTGAGCCTGAGCACAGACTGCAGATGCTCTTGTGGAGGGGGCATAAGGAGGGCAGACCTCATTCTTTACACACACGCGCGCGCGCACACACACACACACACACACACACACGCACACACGTCAAGAAAGACATATAAACACGTACTGTATGTAGTCTGCGACTAAAAGTTCAAAACAGGGTGGCAGTAATGAATGCGCAAGGAGGAAAATGGAGTACAGTGTTTGTGAAATAACATTGGAATAACATTAGCAAGTACATGAAAACTAATAATTGTATAATTAGCTATTACATTCAAATAAACAACCCCTGTGTTTTTATCGCTTAATATGAGACAAATTATGTGCTATAGACGCATTTCCTTGCATTGTTTCAGTGTTTGCAAATCCAGTTGTGCGTGCGTGCATGCGCGCATGCGTGCGTGCACGCGTGCGTGAGCAAGTGTGTTTTAGATAAGGTATATCCCAGCATCACTGTTGTCAGTCATAATGACCGAGACATTTTTTGGAAACATCTGAGGGAAATTGGTCACTCTGTAGGCTGTGTTTTAAGGTGACTAATGCAGGTAGCCATTTCTGTCAGTGTAGTAATAGATTTGAGGCTTGGCTCGTTGTTGCTAATTTAAAGGCTGTCATTGTCACACTTAAACAAAACTGAACGTGAATGTGGTATATAGTTAGATAGATAGACAGAAAGACAGATAGATAGACAGAAAGACAGATAGATAGATAGATAGATAGATAGATAGATAGATAGATAGATAGATAGATAGATAGATAGATAGATAGATAGATAGATAGATAGATAGATAGATAGATAGATAGATAGATAGATAGATAGATAGATAGATAGATAACATGTGAGAACACCTGGCATTTGTTCCGCCCCTGGAGCTTAACATTTTAACGGACGGATGTATTTTAAGGATGCTCGTCTTTCTTCTCACGGAATAATAGAGAAAGCGCATGTATTATGCTTCCAATTCGAGTCATGTTTCATAACAATGGCTCTGTTACTAATAGCCATTCGTTTTGGCACGTGACAAATTTTCTGTACAAAAAAACGTACAGTAAATTATTCGAATTTATATAAATAGCCTATATTTAAACAAAGAAACAAAGAGGGAATTCATCTTTATCTACCTAGAATACACAATTATGAAGAACATAATCAAACTAAATTAAGGAATGCGTTTTCCCACATGTTTAAACCTCACACATGTTTTTAAATTATCATTATTTGTATGTTTTTTTTATTTATCGGAGATGACACAGTCCAGCTCCACTCCAGCTCTCAGCACGTCACACATGTCAGCCATTTATCTTCCGCTAGACAAGCTGGAATCCTAATTATTTACTCTGAGGAATAGTCGCAAGCAAACGGGGGGAGAAAAAAAGAAGAGAGCGAGACCATGGCAGTGAGGGTAGGAGGATTAGGTTATTGAATCATAGCTGTTTCGCCCTTAACACGGGCCACGTAATGTCTTCGCCCCTGGCTTGTAAGGGCTACAGCTTCATACAATCAACAACTTTCTTCGACGTCTCGTCCGAATAATGCACTCCAAGTGACACAGGCACATCCAACAAAAACAAGAGAGAGAGAAACGGAGGGAGAGGTCGGCCCTTGGTGTCCAGTGACTGCTTCATCCTGTGATATAAAATTACAAATGGCGCCTGCCGTGACGCATCATGCCAGCTGGGAGACAGGAATCAGATATATATTTTTTTTTTAACAATAGGAAATGCTTATAAAATAGAACAAAAACGGGGGTAACTCTATTTCGTACGTAAACAATACGCCGATCGGTGTTGTGGTCATGTGGTGTATGCTATTGACGTGCCGTAAATCACAGTTAAAAGAAACACATTTTGGGGGGAACACCCAAGCACGCACAAATAAATACATACATAAATAAATAAATAGATAAATAGGTGGATAAATAAATCACTTGAAAAAAGAAGATAAGTTATATGAATCGAAAGTGTCAGCTTTTGTTTATTTCTTGAAAATAAATAAACAAAGCAATAAATAAATAGCTAAATAAATAACGTCGCAAGAAGTGAGGGAATGGATGATAAATACGAAAAAGAGAACGAAAGGGCTTGCCGAATAAGGTGGAGGGGAGGGGGTCGGAGGTGAGGGGGAGGGTGCTCTATTAGACAGTTTAAAGCATAGTGAAGTTTAAAGCATAGTGAACTCTTGTTGAACCAGCATTGGAAGTCACGCGAGTCATAAATAACGAGCCAGCCCCAAAACTGCACGATGCGTAAACACATGATATTTCTGTTCTGTTGTTCGAGCTCGTGCATTAGCGCCTGGCCTGCCCGCTGGTGGGGGCATGCTTACCTTTATTAGCACCGGCGGTCCCGGTACAATCTCGACGGGACCCAGCAAGCTCGCATCGCAGGTGAGTCGTCACTGGGACATCTCATTAATCATTTTAAAATAATAACATGAAGGAAGAATCCTGGCGTTTCCCGGTCCTCACGTATTTTCTGCGCAAGCTGCCGCGAGGTTTTCTCGCCTAGCGGGCGTCTGTTTGCAGCCGCCACCACCGCCGCCACAGCACCACCACCACCACCTCCTGGCGCCAGCGGCCGCGGACGGCGGCAAGGCGGACGCCGTGTGACATGAACGGTCAGCGGATGAGAGAGGTGGACAAATTCAAGACTCCCGTGATGGAAGGGGGTCGGTATACAGGTGGAATATGCGGACGGGATCTGATAGCCTCCCGACAGGCTATAGCTAGCTCACAAGCTGAACGATCTTACCGGGAGCTCGCCTGCTGCCTGCTCCAGACCCCCCCCCCCCCCCCCCCCCCCCCCCCCCCCCCCCCCCCCCCCCCCCCCCCCCCCCCCCCGTCCCCCTCCC
>CAAKHF010023838.1:21298-31662 GCA_901007745.1 Hippocampus kuda | reverse complement strand
GTGTTACCATATGTTTGTGTGTATTGCGGTGCGTGTGTGTGTGTGTGTGTGTGTGTGTGTATTACTGTTACCATTTGTGTGTGTTTCACTGTGTATTCGTGAGTTACCGTGCATGTGTGTTACTGTTGGTCTTTTTTTTGTACATCCGTGTTATACCATGAGTGTGCTACTGTTGTGTGTGTCTGTCTGTCTTTGTGTGTCTGCTTGTTTGTGTTGCTGTGTACACGTGTGTGATATCGTGTGTGTCTCTGTAGGTGTGTTAATTGGTTTGTGTGTTTGTGTGTGTGTGATGACTTGTGTAATGACATTCAAACTGACTCTAGTACTGCACTCCAATGTAAAGTCGCGTTTTGGCGCTAAAAGTTGTGTGTGTGTGTGTGTGTGTGTGTGCGTGCGCTGCTGCGGCAGTGCGTCTCCATGACAGCATCTCGGAGGAGGGCTTCCACTACCTCCTTTTTGATCTGTGAGTTCCTCCTCTTCTTCCGCCCCATATTTGTTAGTCTGCATCGTTGCTTATCACCCCCCCCCTCAATTACATAACACCCCCCTCCCACCCCTACACCCGCTCCATGCCTCCTTTGCCGCTTTAGCATAAACTCCCCCGCATCGCCGGAGTCAGTCGCCATGGCAACACGGCCCCATTCAGCGGTGCGCTCGGGGTTTCCCCCTCAGTAGGACATCCCCCTCCACTGTGTGTGTGTGTGTGTGTGTGTATGTGTGTGTGTGTTTGCGTGTGTGTGTCTGTGTGTGTGTGTGTGTGTGCGCACGTGTGGGTGGTGCAGATGTAACCCTCTCGGTGTGTGCGTTGTCAGGGTGACAGGAGGTGAGCTCTTTGAGGACATCGTGGCAAGGGAGTACTACAGTGAAGCAGACGCCAGGTATACCCCCACCACCAACAGCACCCCCCGCCCCCCTTTCACATCCACGCGCGCACGCACACACATTTGCGGGGGTGCCTCTGCAGTTTTCTTGTAAATTTCTTTTGACAACTTGCTCTGCGACACTATTGAAAATGATGATGATGATGATAGCGGATGTTGGAGGACTTTCTCCGTCGTCCAGACATTGAGACGGATGGCCCCGGGAGGTGCGCGTAAATCAATTCGACTGCTTTTGCGTTGGCGAGCCAGCCAGGAAGGAAGAAGAGGAGGTGGAGGCAAAAAAAAAAAAAAGATGCCGCGAGGCTGAAAACGCATCTGCGCCAGGATGATTGACAGCTGTTGGAGCAGGCCAGTAAGCATAAGGCGAATTACGGCAAGATGTTAACCGTCTCCCTGTTTGAGCGCCCTGTTCCAACAGGGGGCGTTGTGGTCATTCGCTTGAATTCATAAATCTTTCGAAAACTGCTGAGAGCGTTGCCTTTGAGATACACGTTGTTATATTTGTTGACCAAGCTTTTAACTCAAAACAACTTTAAATGCATTCTAGCGCCACCATGTTTTGTCTACATGTGTTGCGCCACCATTAGTGTTACAATGTCCGCTGCTGCCAATACCGTGACGCCGATGCGATAGGTTAGCCTGTTCATGGCGTAAAGCTAAATGGACTTTCGTAAGGTCTGCTTCCTGGAAGGGATAGGGCCTAAACCCTGCAATGAGTTGTGAGAATTTGCGAGGAATCAACTTCCCCTCTCTGGGTACACCATAAGAAAAATCCAATTATCTTACAATAAAATAATAACAATAATCATAATATTCAAAGGTCTTTATTTAACAATATGCTTGTCATTATTGTGGTGCGTTGCAATACAGTGAGGGCTGCTCCTAATACCGTAATTGGGTCATTGTTGGCCATGAATTGACCACTATATTCATGGCGGATTAGCAGGTGGGGGGAAAAAAAATTCAGTAAATGTCCCAAAATGCTTCTGATGCATTTTCGTCCCTCGTTTCTTGTGTTCTTCCAAGCGTCTGTGCATAAATTTACTGCGCGTGCTCATTTGTGTTAGTTCGCGTGCGTGTTTCTCATTGACACCTTCCTCTCGTTATCCCATCTGTGCACTTCAATTCTGCTGAATTTTTTATTTTATTTTTTTTTACACTCAGATATGATTTTTAGGGCTCCCATAACACAAACCCTGCAAAGGTCACTCAGTCGTACCTCCAGAGAAATTTGAAAAAAAAAATTAGCTCCCGATGTTAGCTGTACTGGCCAACACCTAATCGGGCATGTCTGTCTTAACAGGATGCACATAGATTGCATCTCTTATTACTGTTTGCTGTAGACTACAGTTGTTATTGGTTCATGTTAAGCGGCATCTATATTGACTTTTATCACAGTGTAGAAATCAATCGATGGATTATTAGTATGGAGTGTGTCAATGTGAATGTGGTCCCCCCTTCACCATGCGGTCTTGTCTCTACAGTGATTGTATCCATCAGATTCTAGACAGCGTGTCACACACACACCAACATGACATAGTGCACAGGGACCTCAAGGTGTGTTCACGTCACTCATGTGTACATTGACGTATGTGTGTGTGTTTGTACGTCGTCGCCCTTCTTCACTTTTGGACCTGCTTGCCACCAGAAAGAGAACGAGAGCATGTGAATGACACTAAGCAAACACAACACGCATACATACACTTAAACAGGCTGCACAAAACAACACGGTGGCAAACATGTTACACAAACACACCTTAACACACCACACACACATGCAAACACACGCGCGCACACACACACACACACACACGCACACGCACACAAGTGGTTGGTGGCGCCCGAGCATGACTAACCCGCTCCCCCCCCACGCTGTTTGCATGCAGCCATTGCATCCAGCAGATCCTGGAGGCGGTGCTTCACTGCCATCAGATGGGTGTGGTCCACCGAGACCTCAAGGTGAGTTGTCACTTGATAGGTCATGTGATTAGCAGACAGCCAGACCGACAGGTGAGTGAGGGCCTGGTTGTCGTCCGCGTGTGCAACTCGGCATTTTGGCATGGCCGTGCACGAGTTTCATTGTGCCTCCTTGACCTACGAGTTGAATTTATAGTGTGAACAAGCTCAGTTTATCGGGGTATGAAACCAACACAATAGTTCTGATATCGCTCGCCTGTTGATAACATCGTACACGTATTAATGATGTGAACGTGTAATGTGACGCAAAATTCTAAGGAAGCTTTTGTGTCTCTTTATATTATGAGAAGCTAATTAGCTGCCTGAGTCCTTAAGAAGCTGTTAGCATTAGCTTGTGAGTTGTTACAAAACTTTGGGCACCATTGAAGATTTTGCGGTTGGTTAGTGAGCTAACTGTCTTAACGCTAGCATTAGCTAATGGGCCACTAGCATTAGCTTCATGTGCTGTAAAGTGTCTTTAAAATGTGTCTTCTTGCCAAACTGGAGCAAGATGAATGAACAGTATCCAGTTTAGTCTCCCTCATATGTACTTTCATAGGAAGCTTTCATTAAAGCTTTTATTAAAATTCTGCTTTTTGTTTACGAGCCACGCTAATTAGCTTCTATCATAAAGCTCAGCAATACAGAGCTATTCTACGAGTGTTCTACTCGAATGTTGTAATGGTGTGTCATTAGTAGTGTGTACAGTTGTGAGGTAGCACTCCTAGCGTCAACTTGTAATGCTAACAAAAACTAATGAGCCGCTACTATTAGCTTAATTTGCTGTAAAGTGTTTTTCTTTCTTTCTGTTGCAGCCTGAGAATCTTCTGCTAGCCAGCAAGTGTAAGAACGCGGCTGTGAAGCTTGCCGACTTCGGCCTGGCCATCGAGGTCCAAGGAGACCAGCAGGCCTGGTTCGGTACGTTGCACCTGTCCATTTGCCGTTCTGTGGTTGGCGTTGACATTTTTTTTTTTTGTGTTTAGGCTTTGCGGGGACGCCCGGCTATTTGTCTCCGGAGGTCCTGAGGAAGGAAGCGTACGGGAAGCCGGTGGACATCTGGGCGTGTGGTGAGAGCCGCGCTCACAGCGACACGGCCAGGAGTGGTTCACTCGTGCTGCTTGACGTGTTCGTGTGCTTGCATAGGCGTGATCCTGTACATCCTCTTGGTGGGTTACCCTCCTTTCTGGGACGAAGACCAGCACAAACTCTACCAGCAGATCAAAGCAGGAGCCTATGATGTGAGCCTTCATCGTGACCCCTGTGACCTCCGCATCCTCGCCCTTCTAACACTCGTGCGTGTGCGTAGTTCCCGTCTCCGGAATGGGACACGGTGACGCCCGAAGCCAAAAATCTGATCAACCAGATGTTGACCATCAATCCGGCCAAGAGGATCACTGCCCAGGAGGCCCTGAAGCACCCGTGGGTCTGCGTACGTATGCTGCCCACACGCGCACGTACACGCATGCATTGACCGTAATGACGTTCCATTCCTGGGAGCGACTGCTACTAGTTGCTAGTTAGTGGTTGGTGACTTTCTGACGATGTGGTTCTTGGCGCGCTGACGCCGGCGATGTGTCAACAGCAACGCTCCACGGTGGCGTCCATGATGCACCGGCAGGAGACGGTGGAATGCTTGAAGAAGTTCAACGCCAGGAGGAAGCTGAAGGTGAGCGATCAGCACGCAGCGCTAACCTTGCAACCTCGTAAGCGTGCAACCTTCTCAACTTCCTCTTCCTCCACGTGGGCAGGGCGCCATCTTGACCACCATGCTTGTCTCCAGGAACTTCTCGGGTGAGACCTCAGATTTATATTCATACGTACAGTGAATATCTATTATTTACTCTGAATATATTTTGTGGTTGATTTGTGTTTTAATTGTACAGTCTTTAAATTGATTTGAATCGATCAAAAGCTGGCGTGTTGTTGTACCGCTCCCATTTATCCACCAGAGGGAGACAGAATTCATTTTCAAAGTGGCCCGCTTTTTATAATGGGATAAATTGCATCATCAGAGCGATGCATACTCACCCATTTGAACATTTTTGTTCTTTGACATTCCCATAATTCATGAAACACACTTAAATTTTTTTACAAATTTTTTTATATGATGATACGATTAAAAAATCATTTGATCCATTAATTTGTAATGACTTTTTGATTGTTTTATTTACAGAAAATCAATGAACCAATTATTCGATGAAATAAAGTCACGAAAAAAAAGGACTTGTGCATTTTATGACAAAAAGTCAATTAGCAAATTAATGAGATGCATAACACTCTGGTTCTGGACCTTTTTGTGCGCTTCCAGTTGGCCGTCAGACCACGGCGCCGGCGTCGGTTAGCAACCTGCCAGCAAGTGGCGCCGGCATCGTAGAACAAGGTCCGGACGGCACCTGCGTGGCCATCTTGCTCTCTGCCTCCCTCGTCTAACCTTTGTCTCCTCCTTTCTTTCTGTGCCGCCACCTTTCATGACCGCCGCGCTCGCCAAGGTAAGTGGCCTTCGTCTTCACTACAACCCTATGACGAGTATTACAAGTTGGAATGAAGTCATCGTAGTAGTTATAGTAGTAGAACAAAATCAATTTTTGTAGACCAAATTGTGAAACAAAGTCGCTCTGTGCACGAGCTGTTTTACAACAATGATCTTTTTGTGATTTAAACACTTATATTCACTTAAATAAACCCCCTCTCTTTTGTCAAGAAACTCTTTTTAAAGAAACTCGCATGCCGTCTTTGTCATCAAAATCTATTTTTGTGGCAACAAAAGTGTTTTAAAAAGAACTCTTTGCACAAGCTCTTGTGAACAAACACAAAAAAAAAAATTTTTTTACAGACAAACTCTGTTTTGTAAACTTTTGTAAAAGTTATTCAAACTTCTTGGGCTTCCAGGTGTGACAACCCCCAAACACACACACCCTTATGTGTCCAAAATCTTGCCGTTATGCGGTGTCCAATGCCGACGAGGGCAACCGCTGTCATCTCATCTTGAGTGTAAAGTGCGCCGGCGGCACTATTTGGGATTATATGGCAAATGACTTCCTGCTGATCCTGGCGCTGATCTCGCGTCATGTGACGCCAGGATCTTTCATGTGCGTGCTTGTGTACCACTTTCATGCGAGGGAGGAGAGTAGGGGGGGGAGGGATTTCTTTTTTCTTTTTTTTTTTTTTTTTTTTTAAAGCGCGCCACCAATGCGCAGAGATGGACACTCGGTGTTTGCCGAGCGAGTAGGGTGTGAGCAGGTTGCGCCATGTGCACGCTCCCAGCTGAGGGTGTGTCTTTTTGCCTCTCCGCAGCAGCCAAGAGCCTCCTCAACAAGAAGGCCGACGCCAAGGTAGGACGTCACACGTCTTTTACAGGTGCAGCGCGTCATGGACGACTCGTCGGTGATAAAATGATCAGCAATGAATTTGATCGGCGACGAGTCGTTTGAACTGAACTCTCCCATCCCTGTCGTCCTCAGTGAAAGCAGATTTGATTAGATTAGATTAGCTTGGAGTTGTGTGTGTGCTTTTGTGTCAGGGCTGGGGGCTATGGCCTAAAAATATTTTTAAAAAAATCTGAATATTACAATTTCAAATGTTAAATGCATTTTTAACATTTAGACTTGGAGAGAATAAAAAACAATGGAAGAAAGTTGAGCTTTGTTCCATCTTTGGGATTTACTTCATTTCCCTTCAACCAAAAAGCTTTTCAGAAGTAGTCTTTGCTCGTCACTTTTATTTATTCTTAGTATTATTATTATTTTTTTAATTGGTGCCAAGCAGGAAGTGATGAACGAACCATGTTGCGAGTGTCAGCGGTGCAAATCGGCAAGGACAATAAAAATTTGTCTTTGATGACGATGACGCATTTATCACCTGGCCTGTGTGTGTGTGTGTGTGTGTGTGTGTGTTGGTGTGAAAAGTTCTTTTGTTGTTGTTGTTTTGTTGTGGTAGTTTTCATTATGGTTGTCATTGCACGCATGTTGTCTTGAATGCAAACGAGTTGAAGGGTTATTTTTCATTTCCGTTATTCAGTGCCACAAAATGTTATTGCTGTTTTGTCATATATATATATATATATATATATATATATATATATATATATATATATATATATATATATACATTTTTTTGGGGGGCGGGGCATTTCTTTAAATTCTGAAATTTATGGTCCTTAAAGTTCCCCTCAAATGAAAGACACTTTAGCATGCACATTTCCTGACATACTTATATATATATATATATATATATATATATATATATATATATATATATATATATATATATATATATATATACACATACATACATATAAACACACGCACGCACAGACACACACACGCATTTTGACACATGATTCTTGGAAGCACAAATACTTTGACCGTCACGCTTTTACATACATTTTTGCACACTCAATTTGACACACACATTCTAAGGGAGACACATGCACACACACACGTTGACAAAAACATTTTGACAAACATGAGACTCACAGTTTTTGACACACGCACACAAACTTTGACACTCATACTTTTTGCCAAACAAACGATGACATGCTTGCATTTCGAATTTGAAGGTAGTTTATTTTTAGCGTGCTGTATTAAGGTGACATACTTTTCCTCGCCCAATTGGGAATTCTGCGCCTCCCATTCATTAACCTTCTTTTTAATCTTTTTCTTCTTCCGTCCCGCTTTGGCTTCATCCCCTCATCATAGCCCAAAAAGAGCCCCCCCACCCCCTGTCATTCCCCCAACATCACCCAACCTTTGGAGAGTGGTGCTAATCTCAGATTATTTGCCTCCAGATGATTAATCTAACGTTACGTCATCAGTACATACGCACGCGCACACACACACGGGAATGCCCTGCTTTGCTGGACTCAGTTTGAAAGTCCCATGACTTCCATACAGTATGTGAGATGACTTCAACTCACATACAGTATATAATATACTAATGAAGCATGTGTTATTCATTTTTTTTTTTTTATTTAAAATGACCACCAATTTGTGGCCAGGTGTGCAGATTACACCTCTCTCTTGTCGTTTTCATGATTTTTAATAAAAGGCACGGCAATATATGAATGGACTAACACTGCTTTGTGCTTGCCACTGGCAGCCATTTTACGTTGCCACTCACGAAACCTGCGTAACTTGAAGACCTTGATTTCGCCCGTCGGATCAAAACTCTGAATGGACTTTGAGAGTCTCTCAGTACTCTTGGGAGGAATCCTAGCGTGAAACACGCGCTGATAGCAAGGCGGGGAAAAAAGGTTTTCAGGAATCAGCGGCAACACAAGATGGCTGCTCTCTGGTTTCAGACAGACCATTCAGTGTCACATGACTTTAACTCACTATTTGTGTGACATCGCTCACTGGTGGCCTGGCAGACGAATTTATTTTTGTTTTGAGTTTTTTTTTTTTTTTTTTTACAACTTTGTCATCTACACAAAACATTTTTAATTTAAATTGTAAATTTAACACAGACTGTCCTGTTTTTTTTTTTTTCCCCCGTGAGCCACAGCGTTCCAAATTGTTCCACAAGCGATATTGCACGCTCGGCATGAGTTGTGGTTTTTGCGTGCCACGTGTTCAGCGTGTTGTTGTGTCACACCTGATGCTGCTGCCTTGTTACCATGGCTGGGGTTGATGTAAGGAAGTTGGTGGGCGGGACCGAACGGGACCAGTCGTGGATGCGAGTTAGTCGAAAAAGCCCTTTGCCACTTTTTTGTGTTTCCTGCAGAGCAACAGCAGCAGCAGCAGCAGAAACAACAACAACAACAACACAAATAAAGTCACCAACTCGGTTACATCTGCTGCACTGGTATGCCCTGTGAGTGTGTGTGGAAGAAGAGAGATAAGGAGACCGTGTGCGTGTGTTTGTATGCATGCGTGCGTGTATTTTTGGAGGACACTGCCCTTGAGTTTTTTTGGGGTGTTGCAAACGGATCCTAAACATCCCATCTATTGTGTCAATCATTGATTTGAACATTTGAGCTGCGGCAGTTCGCTCATGTGAAGAGTCACTATACAGTCACCTTGTGCTCATTAGCATTAGCATGACTAATCAATGCTTCTTCCTCATCCAAATTAATCTTTCACAAATTTCTCCCTCTTTCCAATTCATTACAACACTCCACTGCTCATCTTCCTCTTCTTCCCCTTTTCATCCTTATCTTGTTCCTGGTCATCGTTCCTTCAGGAGCCTCAGACAACCGTAATCCATAATCCGGTAGATGGGATCAAGGTACTGCATTTTTCCCGCCATGTTGTAGTCGCCGCTTGCCACTTTTTTTGTGTGTGTGTTTGCGAGGACTTTTTTTTCAGGATCTCTGCCCTGCCTTCCTCGCTCGCTTGCCCGCTGTGTCGTGATTTGGGGAGACGTTGTCGTTGTACACTCATGTTGTTTGGGGGCGTTCTTGTCCTCGTTAACATGTGTGTTGCTTGCAGGAATCGTCGGACAGCAGTAACACAACAATCGAGGATGAAGATGTGAAAGGTGAGAGATGCTATGCTAACCGCTACATCAAAGATATGACATTTTTGTGTTGTACACATCAAAAATGCAAAAATGGTATAATCACATACAAAGTAATTACCCATATGTCATTTAGTTGTTTTTTTTCCTCATGAAAAATTCGAGTGCTGTTTTCCTCAGTACAAAACACATTCTGAACATTTTTCTCAAGGCGACACTGTATGAATGAATCTTGAATTGACGGATGTTAGGAAAGCCACAGTCCCCCGTAACGCCGCCCACCCAAACGAAATTGTGTAAACCTGCCTTAGAGCTCACTTGCAAAAGAACAAAAAAATGGAGTTGGCCCACTCTGGTTGTCATTGAATGCTTCCGACATGTCGAGAGAGTTCCGTAATTGATAACGCAAGGGTGGTGCCGCCCCCTTGGAGGCCACGCCCCTTGCGAGGGAGGAGCTGAATGAGCTCAGCCTCCCTGGGAGCGGCGAGGAGGCAGGAAGGCTCCTCCGCCGGCATGGCGACCACACATGCGAGCGAGCGCTGGCACGGGATAGCCCGAGCGGGGTGATGAAGACGAGGAGGGTGATGAAGATGAGCGTGAGGAGCGTTTGAGTGTGGTAGCAGGGAGCGGAGTCCCTCCATGGAGGAGGCTACAAGTCAGTCACCTGAAACGTAAAAATGGCTCACAAGCTCTCGGGTGAGTTGACGCCGCGTTTGTTTGGCTTTTGTCAAATCGTAAATCGTTTTGCAACTCTTAAGTTGAACACGTTTTTGTCGTCGCAACACACCAGAGGGATGACAAAAGAGCAACAAATATGCCGCGCATCTTATTTTGGAGAAGCGTGACTTTTCATTTCCTCAAAGTGATGGTATACGATGACCTCATGACTCCATCGTCATGATCTTCAGCAACTTTTCCTGTCCTTTCTCGTGCTTTTGCAGCTCGCAAGCAGGAGATCATCAAGATGACGGAGCAGCTCATCGAAGCCGTCAACAACGGCGACTTCGAAGCCTACGCGTGAGTTGTGAGATTGACGGGTTGGGTTGGGGGGTTGGGGCGGGGGTCGATCGG
>CAAKHF010023838.1:0-14016 GCA_901007745.1 Hippocampus kuda | reverse complement strand
GCTACGGCGGGGGGGGTTTTCTCCCCCCCCCCCCCCCACCCATGCGGTGAGCGCGACCGCACACTCACGCACCAGACGCGACGGGACTCACGCAAACACACAGATACATAGGTAAGTCAATGAACGTTCTTACATTCAACTATTTCCATTCTAGACCAGTTAGCTTGTTGCTAAAAATGTTGATGACGTACAGTGCGTGCTTGGAGCGAACCGCTCACGTGTGAATGCATTTTAAGTGCACTTAAGGACGCCGTGTTTGTTGTCAGTGTGGGTAGGTGTCGTTAAAAGAATGTCTTAGTCGCGCCTTGGGCAACTTTGAAACATTTGAAGTTTGTTTGTGTTGCTTCTGCTTACAAGTATTTGTACAGTATTTTTCGCCTGCAGGACGTTGCACCGTCAACGTCACGTGACGCGGGGCCCCGCCGGCCTTGGTTGGGGGGGGGGTAGTCATCAGGAACGGACCCCATAGTTGGGTGACGTCATTTAAAGGGCGGAGTCAGGCAAGCGCATGTAACATCATTGATTTTTCAATGTATCTCTAAATATTGACATTACATAAGTAGCGATCGATGGCATTTCCACATGCGGAGTCTCCGGAAATGTAACCTTTTGTGTTTGTAGCAGGCAGCATCTGGAGGGCGAGTCGCCTGGTCGCCAGTTGACACCTCATTCTTCATCCAAAGAAGGAGCCAGGATGCATCGTTTGATGAGCTCAGCGGCGGCCAGGCTCCAGCCCTTGAAGGTGGCCCCATGGAAGTCCTGTCGCAGGCCAGTCCAGAGAGGACGCAGGACAAAGTCTGCAGCCGCTGCAGAAACCTTTGTCAACGGCACCAATGGAAACTATATGGAGGAAATGTATCAGGCGTGGCTGCAGGAGCCCGCCAGCGTACACAAGGTACACAAACTTCGTCGTGTTCCGTTGGGACTTAGCCGACTTACTCCAACTCTAATACCACTGCTGACACAATCTTGCAACTTCTCGCAGAAGACAAATATTGAAATTTATTCATGATGAATTCCTGAAATCTTCATCAACAAAAACTCCCACAACAAAATTGCAGTCGATATATTTCCACTCCAGTCCTGCAGGTGGCAGTGATGTGCATCGACATTATAACACATCAGCCTCTTTGGTCAACTCTTTTCCACAATTATAAATGGATATGTTTTTTTTTTAATTTTTCTGTTTTATTTTGGCCTTTGTGACATGGTTTGTGCATCCACCTCACAGACAACCATCTCATGCCCCCCCCCCCAGTAGACAATCATGAATGGAAGCCTTGTAAACATCAGCCCTTTGAAACTGATAAGAGCAACCTCTGCCTTGTCTTGTTAAACAATAAAACACTCTCCCATGGAAAACAAGAAGATAGCACGGTCTTTGTAAAGTGGAAAAAAATATCTTGTTAATTTGACACACAATAGAAAAAGGTGTTATTAACAACCCTGCCAGTTTGATTGATTAAAATTGACAGGTCTATAGAATGAGGCTTGAAAATTGTGACAATCGAAGCTGTTTTTTTCTGCTCTGAAATGCTTTGGGCTTGACTGCTAAATGTGCTGAAATCACGCCACATCAGCTGTAATCAAAGCCTTGGGTGGCTCGTAAGTATCCCACGGAGTCATCGTCAGGTTTTTCCATGCCGTGACAACGAGGCGCTCTAAAGCAGCCAATTCAGCGTAGAGCCTCTCTGTCCACGCACTGGCTATCATGTTGGACATCATAAGAAAAATGTTTAAAAATCACCGCTTCTTAGCATTCCGCCTTGACATGCGCACACTCACTACCAACAATGAGGCGCTCTAAAGCAATTCTCTAAAGGTCCTCGGGATTATAAATCTTCTAGAAAATTGCAAAGATGGATGGATTTTTTTTTTCATAAAAGTATGTGAAAGCCTGTCCTTTGTCTCCGTGCAGTCGTGGGATGTTTTTTTCCGTAATACGCACGCCCCCCACCACAGCCCACCACCTCTTCGAAGGACCCTTCCGCTGAGCACCGAGCCCGATGTGGAGAAGTTGGTGCGGGATCATCTGACGGTCCACACGCTCATACGCACCTACCAGGTACCCTGTGCCCGATTTCCTGGCTGTATTTAGCCATAGCTTGGACAGTGACTTTTAAGTGTTGATCACAATGTGTCTTTGATGTTGTTGCAGCTGCGAGGCCATCACATTGCCAAGTTGGACCCTCTTGAAATCAGCTGCGTGGACCTGGATGATTCCCCCTGTAGCATCGGCTCCCAAAAAGTGGGTGAGGGAACTTTTTTCTTGTTTTTATTGCATTCATCCGTTTTCGGCAACCCACCGCTTATCCTGTAATCATATTTTATACTTGTAGTTTCATCTATTTCCATAGTTTCTTCTTTACATCATTGAATTAAAGTGAATAAAAAATTGTATTGGTCCACTTTTCATTGTGCGACCGCACATCATGTTCTCCACTAATTTGCATTTTTATCTGCGGCGAGCCTGCTAACCAAACACTACAATTCTTGCTAATGAAATATAAACATGCTATTGCTGTTCAATGACCTCGTTACGCAGCCATTAGCTTTCCTATTAGCTAGCCTACTAATAAATCTTGAGCCCATGTAGCTAATCAGTGCCTAGCTACACATACAGCACATTTGACAATAAAGTTGTATTCAATTCAATTACTGTAATGCTGTAAAGGCAAGGCAGCCAAAATTAGCGGGAAGCTAGTGGGTTGAGCAAATCTACTGGAAATGTAATATTACATTTTTGGATGTGTGATTCCCTCACTCCTTCCAGTTTTGGGGGCAAATTGTGCATTTGTGCGCCCCCATAGACACAAAGCGCTTAGCGCCACTAAAGGCGGGGCCCCCTTTGCTACGCTAACAATAATAACACAATAATGCGATTAACGCGGAATGTTAACCATGGTGTCCCTGAGAGAGATAACAATTGACTTTCCACACCAGTTTTAGAACGTACGAGAGAGTTGACATGTTTGAAGTCATTAGCGTGCTAGCCACCTGACTGTGGTCTGAACACCACGTCTTGACCTGTGTTTGATTTCAGTAATTACTTTTAGGACCTGGGACTTGCTTGGTGAAAACATCGGAAAGACTCTCCATGTCTTACACTTGAACTATATGACTCAAGTCCAGTTTAACTGTGAGGTTCTTGGGGCGGGAGGGAAATCAACTTGATTTGAATTTTAATGGCGACTCTTGGCTTTTTGCTAAGACACTTTGGACATGCTTGAAACTTGAAAGTTAAAACTTTAGATGACCCAACTCGGCTGCACTGTCTCATTTATCTTTGTTGTGATTCAGTAACTTTTCCTGTTAGTTGTGACTGTGAGTATGTATGTGAGGTGGACCCCATGATGCCTAATCAGCATCAGGTTCAAAGGTTGCTTATCAGCGTCTCCTTGGATGTACTGTAATGCAATTGCATTGCTTCTATGATGACGGGGCGGGATGGGTGGAATGAGAGAAGCACGGGTTAAAGTCTAAACGTCGTTTTAAATAACACAAGTTGACGCAGCCATATTGTACTAACATCCCCCCCCATCGTCCCCTCATGCTGGCAGTGCAAGTTTCTTATCTGAGGTGCACACGCAACATTGTGATAATCGCAAGCTGGCCTCCAGCAAGAACACAGACAAACAGAAGCGCCCCTGCTTCATACGGTTCCTAATTTTGTTGACCGACTTCACATATCCCACCCTCATAGTTTCCAACTCTCCACGTTAATCTCCCACTGCCGCCTCGGTGGTTTGATGTTGGTGGTCGGTAATGAGAAAATGGATGGCATCTTCATTCATTTTCCTGGAGGTTCTTTCACCATAATGACCCTGCCTCTCACCAACAGGTTTTTATGGTCTGGATCATTCGGACTTGGATAAGATGTTCCGCCTTCCCAAAACCACTTTCATTGGTGGCAACGAGGATGCGTTACCCCTCAGGGAGATCATTCGACGCCTCGAGGTATAAACACGGGCAATAAGACCCTGCACCCATAACGCCAGGGTTCTGAGCTTCAAACCTTCCCGGCGTGTAGGAGGCGTACTGCCAGCACATTGGCGTGGAGTTCATGTTCATCAATGACGTGCAGCAGTGCCAGTGGATCCGAAAGAGGTTCGAGACTCCCGGAATCTTGCAGTTTAGCGCAGAGGAGAAGCGGATCATGCTGACCCGGATGATCCAATCCACCAGGTGTGAGGACGATGAGGTCGCGAGAGCATGACGCAAGGGGAGGATGCAGCTTCTGCATCTCTTGACAGGTTTGAGGAGTTCCTCCAGAGGAAGTGGTCGTCTGAGAAACGTTTCGGCTTGGAAGGATGCGAGTCGCTCATCCCGGCTCTCAAGACCATCATTGACAAGTCGAGCGCCAGTGGCGTGGAGAGCATCATCATGGGAATGCCGCACAGGTTCTGAAAGAAGGCAAAATTCTTCATCGGTTCTTCATGAGCTCATTACCGCTTGTGTTTTTGTCCAGAGGGAGGCTCAATGTTCTTGCAAATGTCATCCGCAAGGAACTGGACCAGATCTTCTGCCAGTTTGATCCCAAATTGGAGTCAGCAGATGAGGTCTGGGACCGAAGCATTGTCATCGTGAACGCTCTCGCCAAACTAACATTGACCCCCTCGCATTGCTGTCAGGGTTCCGGTGACGTCAAATACCACCTGGGAATGTTCCACAGGAGGACAAACCGTATCAGCAACAAGATGGTCACCTTGTCGCTCGTGGCCAACCCGTCCCACCTGGAGGCGGTGGACCCTGTGGTCCAGGGCAAGACCAAAGCCGAGCAGTTCTACAGCGGCGACACGGAGGGCAAGAAGGCAAGTGTCATCCCATGCGTGATCGCCACCGTCTGGCAAGGCTTTTTGTTATCCTTTGGGGTTTCCTTTAGGTGATGTCCATCCTCATTCATGGCGACGCCGCATTTGCCGGTCAGGGGATCGTCTACGAGACCTTCCACTTGTCGGACCTGCCGTCTTACACCACGCACGGTACCGTGCACGTGGTGGTCAACAACCAGGTGCCAGATTCACACCTTACCTCCCAACATTTATTGGGGGAGTCCTTAGCTCGAGGGTGGTAAACCTGTTTCGGATTTAAAGGCATGGTTCAGTTTACAGTGCTGCAAAATATATTAGACGTTTGTGTCAACGGGAACACATATGGTAATTTCTTCGACTTTTGTATTCCTACACTGACATAAAATGAGCTGGAGGGCGGGATCTGGCTCGCAGGCTTTTGCGTTAGAAACCTGCGCTTTAGCTGATCAGCATGTCGCGGCATAGATCGGCTTCACCACGGATCCCAGGATGGCTCGTTCGTCCGCGTATCCCACAGACGTGGCTCGCGTGGTCAACGCGCCCATCTTCCACGTCAACGCCGACGACCCCGAGGCGGTCATGTACGTGTGCAACGTGGCGGCCGAATGGAGGAACACCTTCCACAAAGACGTGGTGGTGGACCTGGTGGGTGACCCGCGCGCTCCGGATCGCTCTGGTCTCCAAAACGGATTTCAATACCGGAAGCGGTGTGTCTTTAGGTTTGCTACCGACGGAACGGTCACAATGAGATGGACGAGCCCATGTTCACGCAACCGCTGATGTACAAGCAGATCAAGAAGCAGAAGAGCGTCCTGCACAAATTGGCACAGAAGCTCATCGGAGAGGGGGTGGTCACCGCGCAGGAGTACGAGGTAAATGTCTTCCACGGGGAGTAAAGGTTTCACTTTTGAATTGAGTTTCCTTGCTATTGTGTCTGTCTTACCCTTCAGGTTGAAAGCCAGTTACATGTTACTGTGGCAAAAATCAAGCAGGTCGAGTCCAATCATACGATCTTGCTCAATCACAACATACACATTCACCATCCAAATCTGTACCTCTGTGACATCCACAATCGCCTCGCTTTTACCGATCCCAAACCAGTCTCTGTAATCTTGATGGCTTTATTCTCTTCTCAATTAAGCACCGAACCCACAAGGGTCCATTTTGTGTCTCAGGAGGAAGTGGCTAAGTACGACAACATGTGCGAGCGAGCTTATGCTCGATCAAAAGATGAGAAGATCCTGCACATCAAACACTGGCTGGACTCGCCTTGGCCTGGTGAGACCAACATTCAGGACCGGTTTCACACCCGACAGCATCGAGGAGATGACTGTTATTAATGTTTATTTAACCCTCAAAACATGTAAGTCAAGAGGCTGTTTTCTCAACTTCTCACTAGATTTTTTCACTGACGATGGCCGTCCCAAAACGATGAGCTGTCAGTCCACTGGCCTCGCTGAGGACGAGCTTGGCCACATTGGACAGGTGGCCGCCTCAGTCCCTGTGGAAGATTTCACTATCCACCCAGGTACTGACCTTCTTTTCGAATTTTTACGTGATTTTAATTCTGATCATGTTTCAAGTCAGTTTCAGGTTTGGCTCTCACAGGCTTTGAGAGTTTTTGCATTTCAGATAAGATTTCATTGTGTTTCCGGTTTGATTCTTATCAATTTCAGGTATAAGTCTTATCGTGTTCCAGGTTTGTGCCTTGATGTGTTCCAGGTTTGAGAGTTGTTGTATTTTAGGATTGCATCTTGTCCTGTTCCAGTTTGAGTTTTATCAGGTTTAAGTGGCTCAGGTTTGAGTCTGGATGTGTTTCAGGTTCGAGTTTTGACATATTTCAAGTTTGTGTTATGTCATGTTTTAGATTTGGGTCATGTTTTGTATTAGTTTTAAGTCTGGTGGCGTTCCAGGTCTGAGTCGTATCCTGAAGGGCCGAGCGGACATGGTGAAGCAGCGCGTGTGCGACTGGTCGTTGGGTGAATACATGGCCTTTGGCTCTCTGCTCAAACAAGGCGTCCACGTTCGTCTCAGTGGTCAGGATGTCGAGAGGGGAACCTTCAGGTCGGTGTAACTATATAATCTCAAAAAACCGCTACCGCTGTCACCATCTGATTGGTTTCATTTGCATCTCAGCCATCGACATCACGTTCTTCACGACCAAAACATAGACAAGAAGGTTTGCATCCCCATGAACCACATCTCCAGCGACCAGGCCACATATACCGTCTGCAACAGCTCACTGTCAGAATATGGAGTCCTGGGTAAGCGGTGCACAAATATTCCTAACCCCCAAGCCTTATCCAAACTCGAATCCCTACCCACAAAAACCCTGACCACCTAACCCTAAACCTAATACCAAACCCAACATCCTAATGATTCAATGCTAACATTAACTCTGAACCCCAATCATCACCCTCAGCCCTAACTCGGATCACTAACCACAAACAACGAAGCCTGAACAGCAATCCTCCAAAATTTCATCGACCTGAATCTCCGCTGTGTCCTTGTTCTCCTGCATGCGGTCAGGTTTCGAATTAGGCTTTGCCATGGCCAACCCCAACGCGCTGATTCTGTGGGAAGCCCAGTTTGGAGACTTCCACAATACGGCTCAGTGCATCATTGACCAATTCATCAGCTCGGGTCAGGCCAAGTGGGTCAGACAGAATGGCATCGTGTTGCTGCTTCCCCACGGGATGGAGGGAATGGTACGTTCCAACTTCGCAACTCGTGGCTCTTGTGTACGGTATAAGGAACACCTCTCTAGATCGCCGTTCATAGCTTGCATCACGACTATCCTTTTTGATGCGACATGATGGCGGCTCAGGGTCCCGAACACTCGTCAGCCCGCCCAGAAAGATTTCTTCAGATGTGCAAGGATGATCCGGATGTGTTTCCGGTGAGTTTCTGTCCTGCTGTCACCTCGTTGATTTCAGTAAATGTCAAGTTTTCATCTCGCCTAACTTCTCAGAAACAGCACGACGACTTTGCCGTTCAGCAGCTGTACGACTGCAACTGGATGGTAGTCAACTGCTCCACTCCCGCCAACTATTTCCACGTTCTTCGCCGACAGATCCTGTTGCCCTTCAGGAAGCCGGTCAGTAGATGCGTTACTTCGCTCTACCTTGAACCCAAATCAGGAACCCCGTAACCCTAGGAAGAACCCTGGACCACAACCCGCGAACCATATTCCCTAACCCTAAAATTAACTCTGAACCCAAACCCCAACCCAAAGCCTAATCCTGAACTGTGACTTCCTAAACCTACCCCCTAAATATGAACCGTAATCTTCCAACCCTGACCCTTAATGTAACCCCAGATTAATAATCCCCTGAACCCAAACATCAACCCACAGCCAAACCTGAAACCCTATCCGAACATCAACTTCTTCTTCTGTCATAACAGCTGATCGTGTTCACTCCCAAGTCACTACTGCGCCACCCGGAGGCTCGGTCCAGTTTTGACCTCATGCTGCCAGGTGAGCACAAATACAAAATGTTCCGTTTCGGGGGTATTGTTTGATTTTTGTCGTGACAGCAATTACTGAGCTGTGGTATGAAAAAAAACATTTTTTTTTAACACTTTCATGCATCCTGTAAGATGATAACATAAGCTGTGCACGATAGTAATCGCTGTACCTGAAAGGGTTAATTGACTGAACAGTTCAATATATACCCGTAGAAATCCCGATGTATTAATTCGGGAGATGTGAATGAGTTAAACATTCCGAACCCAGTCCCTTGTTCAGAATCATTCACACCTGCCCTTCTTCATTTCATCAACTATATAGTCCCACTATTTACAGTAACCCCGCAGAGTGATTAGGGACCCTTACTCTGCCCCCTTCTACAGGAACGCACTTCAGGCGTGTGATCCCAGATGAAGGTCCGGCGTCCACCCAGCCCACAAGCGTGAAGCGAATTGTATTCTGCAGTGGAAAGATTTACTACGACCTGCACCGCGAGCGCAGCAAGCGAGACCTGGACCACCACCGTGGCGCTGGTCCGTGTGGAGCAGGTACAGCCGCACCCGGCCTATCACGTCACCTCGGCCATTCACGAGTCAGGGTTTCTAACGTGACTGGTCATCGCAGCTATCGCCGTTTCCGTTTGACCTGGTGCGGACCGAGACTGAGCGCTACGCACAGGCGGATTTGGTCTGGTGTCAGGAAGAGCACAAGAATCAGGGCTACTACGACTATGTCATGCCCCGCCTCCAGACCACTGTTGGCCACGCCCGGCCCATTTGGTGAGAGGGCAACCTAACCCGTAACCTGATCTGTTACCCTCTCCCAACCCCTTACTTTTACCCCAAACACCTAACACTAACCCCGAAGCCAACCCATACCACTAACTGCTCACCATAACTCTAAATCCCAACCTGTAACCAACCTAACTCCGAACCTGACCCCAATCCCTAATTGAAACCCCAAGGCTAACCGCTTGGTTGTGTGTATTCTGTCAGGTACGCCGGCCGCGATCCTGCAGCCGCCCCAGCGACGGGAAACAAACAAACCCACCTGGCGGAGTTGCAACGCCTCCTCAACACCACCTTCGACCTCAACTCTTTTTCAGGAAACCACAGCTGACCTCCTCCAAGAACCTTGAGCCGCTCACAGGGTCCGCCATCACGGCCCTGTAGCATCGCTGTAAACATGGAAACCTATACGCACAAATCTGTTCATCTAAATCTAAAGAAGACTGTAAATATGAGGCAAAAAAAAAGGAGGTGGTTGTCAAGCTGGTTGTGACTCACAGTTACAACAAAACAGAAATCAGTCAAGCCAAATTTGCCAACCAAGCATGTCAGTTAGCCTAACGAAGGGCTGCTATCTTAATGCTACTATATAATGTCACCATCCAATTAGCTAGCGTAAATTAGCAATAGATATTTTGATACTTTGTGATCAATATGAAAGTGAAGTCATTTTTCACAGTCTTAACTGTAGTCCAAGGGACATTTCTCAGGGATTTTAAGATTATTTTTAACCTTTGATGATGTGACTAATGACGCCAAAGTGTCATTACCTCATGGGATGGACATTTTGTGGTACATTAGCAAAATAAATACAAGTTTGACTTTTGATGCAAAGACAACTGAAATGTCAGGTATTTATTTTGAATGTTTCACACTTGACGTCACAAATTAAAGAATGGTATTAATAAATGGCGGAGGTGTGATGTGATCCTAGCCCAGTGTACGTTGTTGTGAATGCTAATGTGCTTAATTGTGATTGGCTACCGACCAGTCCAGGGTTTCAATTTCGGTATAATGAAGACATCAATTGTCCTTAAGTGCGAATGCCAGGGTGAACCCCACTTTTCGCACAGAATCACCTTGGATATTGACTCCAGCGGACCGGATGGTTCAAGGTCGCAGTGATGTAATTTCTTTTTTCTGGCACTAGAGGGCATCATGCGTCAATTTGAGGCTCATCAATTGAGCATGTAGCAGGAAAACATGACACAAAGGCAGACGCTTGTTGGATTTTTAAATGTTTTTTGTCTTTGTGTTGCGAGCCAAAATTTGAATACAATCGAGTGTCCAGATATGTCTTATCTGAAACTCGTTCAAGTCACTCACAAGGCCACACCCCTTAAAGGCACACCCAAGTAAATGTTGGTTTAGTTACACTTTATAAAAGCTTTTGATTTCTTTACTTTTTTTGTCTTGTTTATATTTCACAGGATAGTTTACTCTACTTTTAAGGTTTTTATGTCCTCTCATGACCACATGCACACACTTGTTGATGTGGTGATGTCATGAGAGGTCATTATGTTCAGTCCCTTCATCCTTCCTTGCCTCCTTCTCTTTTAGCCTCCTGTCTTGCTTCCTCATTCCCTCCCTGGCCCCCTTGTAACCTTTCTTACTCCAAATCTATGGCTCCCTTACTCCCCTCCCCCCATCCTTTGCACCCCCGCCCCCCTCCACTCCTAGTCAGTCATGTTGTGTGTTATTCTAGGTCATGAGCAGCAGCCATTTCCCTGGAATGTTCCTGCGCTTGCCAAAGCCTCCCCATTGGAATGCACGCACACATACATGGACACACACGCACATACACCCAAGATCAGGAAGCAGGCGTGTGCGCTTCTCACCATGGCAACCGGCTGCTTCAGGCGTGTGCGCAGTTGCCGTGTGTGTGCTTAGTTGTGACAAATTTCGAAAAACCACCCCCAAATGTTCCACCTTTCTCCTCCCCTTCCCTGATGGAGGTTCAGCCCAATGAGTAGCCCCCCACTCCCCTCCTCCACCCCTTTCTCACTGCTGTTGTGCTGTAAGTGACATTGTGTAATGACTGCAGTAGGTCGCCACTATGCGGCAGGTCGTTGGGGGTGGGGGGGGGGGCTGATATGATAGTGTGGAGAGGAAAATGAAGAAATGGGAAATCTCTGCACCTGTTTCCACGGCAACCCGGCTCTGGAAAAAAAAAACAATGGGTTGCGACATTGCTCTTTCTCTCGCTCTCTCTCGCACACACACACACACACACACACACACACACACACACACACACACACTTGCACAAACTACAACATACACGTCTACAAAAAGAAGCACACTTTCACACACACTTCTACAAACACCCTTGTGAGTACCAAAAACACACACTTCAACAACATGACAGTTGCAAGGACTAAAGAACAACACACACACACACATTTACATAGACATTTACACGGACACTCCTCAAGAGCAAGACACACTTGTAAGGACAAAAACAAGCGACACACACTTCAACAAAGGACAGACCGAAAGACACAGATTTGTAACGCCACACACAGACCTCAACAAGACTGATTTGCAGGGATGTCCCACGCTTAGAAGCACACTCACAATCCTGTACAACAGGACATGCACACACTAGTAAGGACTACAATACGCACGGTCACACAAAACACGCTATAACACAAACCGACATGCGCTACACATCTTTACAAGATATTTTTGTGAGGACTACAACACACACACACTTGATGAGAGACTAGAGAAGTAAAGACTAGAGAATACGCGCGCACACAGAAACGTAGACATTTTTAACATTTTTTATTCTCTTCTCCAAATTGTCAGTACCTTTCCAAGATGGCGGACGTAAAGACGCACGGCCAGTACCTGTAAGCTTCCTGGTGACGCCATGCTCGCTTGGAGTAGGAGGAGGAGGGGCAGGCGAGTGGCGGTGACGTCATGAATTCATTATAGCTTGTCATTGTGCAATGGTCTGTCTTTACTAAAGTGAGCTCCGCGTCCTCGACGAGCTAGCTGTAATTGGTTCGCCGACTTAGCGTAATTAAACGTGACGCCGACCGGAAGTGTTAGGTCGCCCCGATTTTAAACACTTGTGACTGCGCCGCCTGGCTCCTCCTTGTGGACACAATGAGCGCCGAAAGGGGAGACTTTACGGCCAAACTTGACAGCTAGTCCGGTGTTAGCGGACTGCGACACCACACGAGCTAGCTATCTTGCTATGCCGAGCTAAGCTAAGCTAGCTCACCGAGGCGTCTGGCTTCGGGACGTGGACGCCCGCGTACAGACAGGTAAGGTACGTAAGAATGTCACGACGTGAGCACGGCGGCATTGGGCTCCCCGCTCAACCCAACGCCGCGTTCGCGCGTTTCGCGAACACGCGCACAGATGCACGCGCCGTTACCGTGGTCGCGCGCACGTACGAACGGCACGGTCGCACCAGCCAGGTAGGCGGTACCGAACGCATCTCGTGCGTTGGTCGCGAAAAGCCGCGTGCACGCCGCTTTGTTCCGTTGTGCCGCCGAAAGCGGTGAGCGCCCGTGGCTGGAAAGCCAGGAGGTGTGCGTGCGCGCGTTGTGCAGACTGTTATCGCGGGCGTCACGCACACGCGCAGGCACAGGTAATAGGCTCCAAGCGGGCGCGTGCACACACTTTCTCATTGTCTGACGGATTCATGTCTGGCCGGGTCGTGCGCGTGCACAAGCGTGTTTGTCAGTGCAGCAGGTTCGTGTTGTTTTTGTTTTCGGGAATTCTTTGTGTTGTTTTGTATGACTCTTTATTGTGTGCGTGTGCATGCGGCACCTGTAGCGCCTTCCATGGATGATGTTGTGCACGTGCGCGTGAGGAGTAGACTTTTGCTTCGTTTCCATGTGCACGTTCGCGCACATACATTCACCTGAAGATATTCCATCATGTTGATGTCAAATATGACTTTTGAGTTATTAATTGGAATTGATGATCACGGTCATTCAATTGCTTCTGTTTTCCTCTTTTTTGTTGATGTCAAATGTGACTTTTGAGTTATTAATTGGAATTGATGATCACAGTCATTCAATTGCTTCTGTTTTCCTCTTTTTTGAAAGCAGAGCGCCACCTGCTGCTGAGGATAGTTATCTCACATGGTTCTTCAACTTTGCATTGAAACCTGTAATATCTGAACATTTCTTTGACATCCTAACCTGCGCTGGAAACCCCGACCTTGGCATGGCACCCTAAGTTGTGTCAACTGGAAGTTGTGCGGTTGCGCCCTCACAGCTGGCGTCGTCTTCTGTCGTCTCAGTTGACGTTTATTGTAAAACTGACGCATAGAACATGAGATTCATTATTTATTTAAACACAAATTGTTTAACCAAACTTGGTCACTCTGCCAGTCATGCTAACATTTAACACAAACCACCATAAACGAGCTAGCGGCACTTGGCATCGCTTGGTGCTTCGAAGCGCTGTTACATCTTGGAATTGTGACGAAAATGTCTTTTTAACAACACTTGATTTTCAGTGTTGTTAAAAACACAAAGCACAAACTTTCCTTCATTACGGTATAACTTTTTCTCATGTCACTTTTTTGAGTAACGTTGACATTTTAACATCTAATAGTCTTGCCGCACGTTTCACTTCATTCACTGAAATCCGACCCAGTTGCAATGCATATTTGACATTTTTTGGCCATGAATGGCAGTGAACGGAAATCTTGTCGATAACGCACGCTGCTCCAGTTATGTGGTATGTCAGACTGAACACTAGGGGCACGATGCAAAAAGTGTACTAAAATGAGAGACGAGGAAGAGTCTGAGAGGAAGAGACGAGATTATGGTTTTGCTTGAATGCATCCCTGCAAAATTTACAGGAAGAAATGTCAACATTAAATCAGAAAGTGTTTCCTTTTGAAATCAACAAGATAAATTTAGCCCCATACATCACCCCCCCCCCCCCCCCCCCCCCCCCCCCCGCCCCCCCGGCCCCC
>CAAKHF010023837.1:0-24919 GCA_901007745.1 Hippocampus kuda | reverse complement strand
GAAAGGGGGGGGGGGGGGGGGGGGGGGGGGGGGAGTCGGGGGATCAGCGATGGGGCTTCTCAGGATGGTATGGCATCGCGTGTAAAGGCGCCGGCCCCGCCCGGGCCCCTAGGCACGTTGACCCAGTGCAATTTGGCCGGAGCTACCCAGTCACACGCCTGAGAGCGGGAGATTAAAATAAAAACTCCCCAAGATAAACTTCCACAATTGATATCGCGCAGGCCGTTTCCAAGCACTCTGGGACAACACTGCTTCCTGTCCGGTCGGGGTGCAAGGGCGGGTGCGCGTTTCCTGTGCTGAGCTGATTGGGGGAGGAGGACAACACAGAGGCATGAAAGGCATTGGACTTCTCTTAAGTAGCAGTGAGCCAATGGGAGGGAGGAATGTTTATTGATCTTAGTCACACACGTATTGTAAAGAGGAACTTTGCTATGAGCCGCTAGCACGCTATGGGAATCGGGACTGGGGGTGGGGGGAGGGGTTGTTGGATGCACAGGAGGACTTTTCTCGGTACGGTGCTCAAGCATTTGACCAATATATACTCCTAGGAGTGAAGTCTTGCCAACACAATGTGAAGAGTTCTTCAAACACAAACCCAATAAATCCCCGACCGTATTTTAACAAATACACTGGAAGGAGTTAAGGACTGCAGACACAATAGGAAAAATTCCCCAACACTAAACCTTGCCTGACCCTAACCTTTACCCGACCCCAACCCATATCCTTAACTCCACTGCCTGATCATACCCAAGTCCTTCCCGTACGCCAACTCTAACCCCTACTCAGGGGTCTAATCTATTGGTTAATCTTTATTGGTTAAATATGTTAAAACACACAAGGAATTTGTCTCCAAAAAAAGTGCATGCTTTATCCTCGGATGCCATTTTGAGATCCACAAGTGACCTCCTCCATTGTGTGTGAAAGTGAGTTTAACTGATGAGTTGTGCACACATGCTTCCTGCTGACCCTTGGAAAACGCTTATCTGCGCTTATCGCAGAATGCCGAGCCATGCATTCTAAGGGGACGTTGACCAAACAACCCAGCAAAAACTTAAAAACTTTCTTCATTTTTATTTATTGAAAAGGTTTAAAAAAAAAAAAAATATATATATATATATATATATATATATATATATATATATATATATATATATATATATATATATATATATATATATATATAAGAGAGACAGAGAAAGAGAGACAGTGTTCCGTCAACCTGCCATGCATGTTTTTGGAATGTGGGAGGAAGCCGGAGTACCCGGAGAAAACCCACACAGGCTTAGCTCCTGAGCAATCAGCAAGACGCAGACCAGCACTGCTTTTTTTTTTTTTTTTAATCTACTGAAAACAAACATTTAGTCATGTCTTTGCGTCTGTCAGATTGGGTTTTGTCGAGATATTGAATTGTTCCTTGTGAAAACACAAAGAACAATAGCCAGTCAACTGGTAAGAATTTATCAACGTCGCATTGCCCGCTTGACATTGTTTTCCTCTGGCTGGTTTCCATTTACTTTGTCCTGCTCTTCATTAGTCATATCCTTCGCATGCCATGGAAAAGTAGTTAGTAAATTTGCAGACAGACTAACAGCTCGTTTTTTCTTGGGTTGTCACCAAAACCTGCAAGTCATTGCTGCAGTTCGCGCTTGACATTCCTCCTGAGAATGAGAAAAAAAAAACCCGAATTGCACAATGTAAGCGATGTGACTGTGTCACATTTCCTTCCGTTATGTTCATCGAGCCTAAAAATAAATCCATGTCACGGAGTGTGTGATTCCCATGATGTCAAAATAGGAAATTCATTTCACAATGAGTCAGCAAAAAAAATAATAACAATAAAATAAAAGGAAATTCACTTTCACAACGAGTCAGCAAAAAAAAAAAAAAAAAGAAAAATGTAATCAAAATTCAAAAGTGACCATGCATGACTTTTATCCTTGTATGGCAATTAGAAAAGTTCTCCCAAATGTCTGGCCTAATAACATGTTTGTGACATGTTTTAAGCCTGTGAGGGACTGTACCGAATATCCTGTGCCAATGGAGGGTCTGGCTTTTTAATTCTGAAGATAATCGGCTGAAATATAGCATTACACCACATACAGAAGACCAGGCCGGCAAAATGCTCCCATCCCTGCAAACAGAGAGAAGCTAGTTTACAAAAGAGCTGGAGGTGCAGCAGTACTCTTTCCTACATTTCATACATTTAATGCACATACTTGTACATCCCAGGAAGCCTGTTTGATATCAGGAGAAATAAAGCAAAGCCTCCAAGTAATTGCATTGTTTCTATTTCTGAAGGGGGGACATTGGAAATCCCATTTCTTTTTTCTCCATTTTCAGAAATAGGCAAATAAAAAGATGGATGTGGTTTGATCATTTCACACTTGATGGGTGATCAGACACCAGAGACCACACCGTGTGTATTTAAAAAAAACAAAAAGAAAATTCTTCTTCAAACCCGCTTCTTGTTTTTATGTAAATTGGATGTTAAAATTTCACTTAAAAGACACCTCTAACAGTTATTTATACCCTTTAAAATCATTTGGCAGCAATCTGCGACTTTCTCACCTGAATGCTACTTCAGGAAATGGACGGCAGCCGACCTCCATTATTGTGCTTTTTGGTGCATGTTGTATTCCTTTCCACATCCCCCCAGATGAAGCTCAGCACGCGGTAAATAGACCAAACACCATTGGGGCGGTCCTTGGCCTCACTGCCCCCTTGTTCCTATTGCCGCAGCACAAGACACAACATTAATCAACACGACCACACATTGTTCTTAGAAATGAACACAATACACATGCTTGCAATTATAAAGGATGTTTCCAGAAAATAGTCTGCGACTTTGTTTCCCAAAGTTCTGACTCAAGATAAACTAATTTGCTGTGTTTTATGGAAAATAAGTTGCACAGAAGTCCATCCTTCTCTTTTATTTCTATTTTAAAAATGGTGCATTGAATTTACTCAATTTTATTTCATCAAGAAATAAAATCATTTGGATCCAGCTTCATTTTTTTTTTAAAGTAGACTATCCAGCTATCGAAATCCAGATGATTTGATTATGTGTAGCCCCTTAACAAAATCGAATTGAGTAAATTCAACTCATTATTTTTTTCAGTGTAGTCACTGAAAGGGGACACTCATGGGCAATTTCCATTGATTTCAATGAGCAATTGAATAAGAATGGTGTGGGGCATGCACTTTGTTATCAAGCACTTCTGTTTTGAAAAAAAAAAAAAAAGTAGCATTTCTGAAGCAAAATAAATTAATTATTTATCTCTTTCAAGAAAAGGGGCTAGATTTTTTTTTTTAATTGACATACAATTAATATTTACCTACCAGTGGCATCATACCTCTTGTGTGAGTTAAGTGCAACAGCCTACAGCCACGCAACTGACCATTTTGCCAAATATAGCCAAAAAGCCCCCAAAATACCCTTCAAAAGGACCCAAACTATTTGATGGTAATGCAAAGCAACATCGGGAACAGGGACATGTGGTGTGGCTTTATGCAGAGCAGGTATGTTAAATTCATTCAATGTCCAAGCTTTTTCCACAGCTTTGAATTGTGGTCCGGGCACAACACATTTACAAAATAAGATGCTGTACAAATTAAGTTGCACTAGCTCATGCTGTAACTTACTGTTACGATTTATACCGTGTTGAATATTTATGTCACTCTGTATTATCAAGGAGACACATTTGCTGTATAGTGTATCATGTCAAGAATAGTGGGGAAAAAAAACATTTTATCGAAGCTGGATAAATACAACAAAATAAAAGATTCAAAAATACATAAATAACTGCAAAATAATCTGCTATCTGCTTTGAAACAATACATTTCTGATGCAAACGTTTCACTTTTTATTCCAGCAAATTTTAGGCGTATGCATATGTATGGGGGGGGGCAAGAAGTGTAAACGGAATTACAAAACGATATAAAAAAAGAAAATCGTCAGTTTTCATAGAACATATTTTTATTGCGTCAACCATCACATGTTCACTTACACATGTGAAATCATAAAACAATAGAAATGCGAAATCTATTAGCTTACTCTTGCATTACAAAAAAAAAATCACTTTTTGGCATTCTTGTAAATCAAATCAACACGTGTGCACACACACACACATCTGGATGCACGCTTGTACGCACACACACACACACACACACACACACACACACACACACACACACACACACACATACACAGCAGAATAATTTCCCCTCAAATATATATACAAATATTAGCCCCATAAAATTGCTTTACAAAATACTTAATAAAAACACAAACATCACATTTTCGGATACAAATATAGCTTCAGTGTCCTCACATCCACATGATATTGGGTTATAATTACAAACGGTCTAAGCTCATTTGTATTTCGTTCAGAGTCACAGAATAGCAGCGGGACTCAAAACCATAACAAGGACACCGGTAAAAAATATAGCTTCAACGTCGCCTGTACATTACATTCTGACAATATGACCCTGTTAGTGTGAGCCATATATATGTTAAAAGTCGTTTGTTATATTACAGTATGACTGTTGCTGAATTGTAAAGTGGCATCATGACCAATCAGTGTTGCTTGCTGCTATTACAATAGCATTTGGTCCAAGAGTCACTGAAAGTGACTAAACTGCTAGACTGGGTGGGGAGGCGGGACTTATATAGAAACGCATATCACACACAGAGGAGTACAGTAAAACCCTGCACATTTGTGGTTGGCAATTCAGAACTTAACACCAATTCTCATTTTTTTGTTTCGCTTTTCCTGAAACGCCAGAAGATTACATAAGACGCTGCCAAACTCCCGCTTCAATAGGCTGCTTAAGTAGTGCAGTAAATTGGTCCAGAGGAAGAAGAGTATTCCCCTGCTTATTTACAATCCGATACTCCAGGGTCACTTATTTTTTTTAGGGGTGAAATGTAGCCTCCGAAAAACTCACCTATTCGCTATATTTTTGCTCAGACCAGATGTGAATGATTATTTAAGGTGGACCGTCAGGCAATATGAACTCAAATGTAGTATAACGCGCATTGTACATCACTGGGATAGTCATTGCGGTTGCTTATTTTCCCAGCTCCGCACATCATTCATATCGTCATTTCTCCGCTCTGTCTTCACTGCACGTCAAACGGTCGCATGGTAGCTCTCAGGTGGCAGCGTTTGTGCTTCATGGTGAGGCCATACTCGGGCGTCATGTCGACAGGATCGCCGGGCATGGTGTGGAAATGCAGCCTCTGCACAATGATGGCCAGGAAGAGGAAGACCTCGTGCCGCGCGATGACCTCGCCGATGCACCGGCGCTTGCCCATGCCAAAGATCATCACCTTCTCGCCCTCCTGCTTATTGAGCTCGGTGCCATCATCACTCAGGAAGCGCTCCGGGTTGAAGGTGGATGGATCCTTCCAGATCTCACTGAAAGTTGCAGAGCCACCATTGTGGTAAGTCTTCATTGTCAGCCGGGCAAGAAAAAAGTTATCATTCTACTTACGGGTCTTGATTGATTTGCCATTGATTGATAAAGACGCAGGTGTCTTTGGGAATAAAAAAGCCGTTCAGAGATGTGTCCTTTGTGGTGCTGGAAAGACAGCAAGGTCATGCATTAAATGTCACGCTAGCCCAGCGATAGCATCGGACGCCTTCCGAGAAATTAACCTTACCAATGGGGGATAGTGAAGGGCAGGAATGACGAGTGACGAAAGATTTCCAGGATGAAGGCCTCCAGGAGGGGCAGGTTGACTTTGTCGGACAAAAGAGGAGAGCGGTGAGGTCCCACTTTGTTCTCTGCAAATGAAAAGATTCGGTGAATAGTCCCCCAGGACGCGGAAGGGGAAATTCCACTTTCAGGGACTTACTCAGCTCCTGATAAAGCCTTTCCTGCATCTCCGGATAAGCCACCAAGTACATGACTGACCATGACAGGGCGGTCGAGATGGTGTCGAAACCTAGGGGACAATCAAACTTCATTTCATTTATTTAGAGGGGACTTTAAATCAGCACTGGTATAGCCTCAAGACCAAAACCACAGGTAGGAACCAGCTGGACTCCGGTCATCTGAGTTCTCCAGTGACTAGAGTGTTGAAGTGACTGGAGGACTCAGGTGGCTTAGGTACTGGAACTCTCCAGTGGCTCGGATGTCACCTCCCAATCTTCAGTAACTTTGACACACTAGTCTACAAAGATCTCCAAAAGCCTTATCAACCTAGATCCGAACCACCAAATATCTCCAGTAGCAGCACAACTCCAGCCACGGGAGACCACCGGTCCCAACAGAGACCTCCCATAGCGCCAACACGCAAGATCTCCAGTTGCCTCTTCAGACACGAAGATCCTGAGTTGCACCCGGAGATCTCCAGTGACCTAACCACAGAAGATCTCCAAAATCCGAGCCACTGGAGATCTCCTCGAGCCTCATTCTAGCCACTGCAGACCGACCCCAAGCAATGTAAATGGGTGGGATGCACAACTGCTTCGACACATGGGAGAAGTAGAAAGAAGAGCTCCAACCAACCGGCTCCAAAGAGGTCATTGACGATCCCGACGACCTTGCCATCCGACACCTGGACATTGGAGTTCTCGTCAAGCTTCCTGTCCTCGCAGTGGTCGATGAGAGAGTCGGTGATGTCTCGAATGTTGTCCTGAAAGTCAATCAGTTGGACAACTCTGATCAGCACAGTGAAAACAGTTTTTGTTTTGTCGCGGATATCGTTCACAATCACCCTGTATATATATATATATCCATGTAAAAAAAACAGCTTTTGTGCACAGTTTTACCCAACTACTTATGCTGTTAACACATTTACAGTTCTTAAAACAGACACAGTGCAAATGTGTTTGAACATAACAAAGGAATCAAATGTATGATAGAGTCTGGGTGTTAAACTGGGATCTAGCCCGGGAACACTGTATGACAAAATGGAAGAAACGGTGGTTTAAGATTGATGGTTGGTACCTTGTTGAAGGTGGTGTAGTGGTCAACCACAATCTTCCTCACAAAGGCGTTGAAGCGGGCGTTGAGGCTTACAAACGCCCTCATGGTGGCACTCGGCAGGTACTGGAGAGCTGGGATGAAATCGGCTGGGTTGCCGCTGCCCACCACTTGGGTGAACTCGTCACTGAGATTGACCAGGCCCAGAAGCTCTTGGTCGTCGTGGTCGTAGCGGCGGCCGAAGCACATTCCGCAGATGACGTTGGCCACAGAGACGACGATGTGGCGAAAGGGGTCAAAGCTGCCGTCGGCCTTCATGACTTTGTTGAGCTGCTCGACCAGATACTCGCCCTCCTTGCAGATGTGCTCCTCCAGCATGCATGAGTACTGCGGCGAGGTGCCATTCAGGGTGGCAAAGGAGCGCAGGGCGCTGTAGGCCAACTTCCGGCGGGCCCGCCACACACCTGCCTGGTCCGTGCTGAAGGCCAGACTCTCGCCGTCGTTGATGAAGCGGAACGTGTACAGGTCGGGCCTGCCCGAGAAGTCCTCTCCTTGTTTGATGAGCGCCTGTCGCACCGTTTCGCTGCCGCTCAGCACCACCACGGGACGCATGCCAATCTGGATCTTAAACACGGGGCCGTAGCGCTTGCTCATGGCAGTCAGGCTCAGGTAAGGCCTGTTGCCCACTTGGAGCACGTTGCCGATGATCGGCAGGGGTCGGGGCCCCGGGAGCCGCCGCAGCCCTTGCGGAATGTCGCTGCGGAGGAACTTCAGCAACAGGTAGACCAGACACAGCGTGGTCAGGGCCACCAGGCTCTCTGACACGGACACGGCCCCCACCAACGGCAGTATCATTAGCACCATGGCAACGTCTTTATTACTTTCTGGCTGCAAAAATCAAAGCACCTGGAAATAGAGGAGGCAGAGGTGTGTTAGGGCAGAGGCAGGTTGCGCAACATGTCGACTAGCTGCTGTGGAGAACGAATGAGGACTGCAGATTATTTTACCCTGCATGTGATGCATTGCATGTAAAAAACGAACAGAAATTTAACAGTGGAGATCCAGCAAAACATCTGCAAATTTCCTCTGATGACCGCAATCTGTATCTCACTCGAGTCCACGTGAGACACTTGTGAAGCCTGTGGTGCAGAAAGTCAGCTTACCCTCAAGCAACCAGATGAGCAATGCAATCCAAGAGGAGTCCAAAGATGTCAAAATAGTGCTCAGACCCAAGTTCACACTCCTTGTGTCCCCAAAAGAGAGAATGGGATTCTGCTTTATAGCGTGCTCCTCCACTCCATTGGCTGCAGCCCGTGATGTAATCACCCCTCCTTCTCTTTGTCATGAATGAAGTCTAGTGCGCCGAAAAGGTGTGTGTGCGGCGTGCGCCTGTGTGATCACATGTTTCGAAAGCTCTCTAATGCATGCGCTGAGCGGCATGCAACAAAGCAACAGACGTTCATTGCTTTATCATGGCCTTCTTTTCTAGTTTTGCCGATGAAGTCATCACGAGGCTGTTATTGGTCTAATTAACATGAGTGGAAAAATTATGTGAGCGCAATTTAACTGAAAAAAAAAAAGAAGTCGTAGAGTGACAAAAATAAAGATGCAGCATGATGAAAAAAAAAAGTTTTAATGCAATGACAAAAAAAAATCTGAATGTTAGGAGAATAAAGGCATAATGTTACCAGAAACAGCAATTGTTACAAGAATCAATAATTTCCTTTGGTTGAATTCAAGCAACAGTAAATCTGCCGAATCTAATTTAACCATAATGTTATCAAATAAATCGTTACGAGATTAAAGCTGCGATGTTGTGAAAATAAAAATCCAATGTTACCAGTGACGGGTCGTAATTACGAGAATAAAGTAATATGTCACGAGAATGAAAAATTAATGCAATGAAAAAAAGGTTGTTAAAAAAAAAGTACTGTTATCAAAATAACGTGAGAATTAAACTGTGGTGTTACCACAATCACGTTATGGGGTTCGATCCATGTTACCAGCTCAAGTCTGGCGCGAGGTGTGAGGTAAATGTGCGCAGGGGCGGGCGCGACCTCGTTTTGGTATTTTTGCTGATGCACACAGCTTGAAGCAGTTTAAAAAGGGCGTTTTGGGTGCAAACACGGCCGACTAGATTGGCTGCCAATAGAAGCACGTCCTGTCATTCCCTTTAAAATTGGCCTGCAAGAGGTACACAGTCCTTGAAGACTGTAGAAGAAACTGATTTGCTGGAGCCCGTGGAGGAGGTCGAAACAGACTTCCACAGACGGATGATGTACAGGGAAGAAAAGTTGCAATGTTGCAAATATTTCAGTCGTTATGTTACAAGATTAATAGGTGAAGAGCAAAACATCGTGATAAGAACTTATCTGCCAGTCTAATATCCCCGTCGCTAAAGCGATAATGATATCATTTATGGTTCATGATGTGATGCCTGCCTGTTAACGCTGTGTTTGATAAACCGCTTGCAAATCCAACAAATTTCATTGACTGCAGCTGTTTTTGTGTGCCCCTTTGATACTTGAATTTTGTTGCATTTTACTCAATTCTGACCACCACCTTGACCTGAGGGAAGAGGGCTGGGACAAGCAAGGGTGGGGGTTGAAACCAATCGTGCACGTGGAGACAAATAGTGCGAGGGAGGACTTGGGTGTGGGTTGGGGGTGAGGGGGGAAAGAGGTGTGGGTGGGGGGAGGGGTTCTGTTTGAGAAAGGGCATCAGTGACAACATCTACCACCCAGGCAGCGCTAAGTCCTGATAAAGCACTCAGGTCGAATGCCATTGCGTGCTAGTACCTGTGAGCCCGAGTTAAACATTGACCAGTTGCGTGAGAGCGCAGTGATCAAACCTTCACCTCCCCTTTGAGGTGGCGATGCCGGGAAGGAGAGGGGCCGGTGGGTGGGAGCAGGGCTTTGGGGTGGGGATTCAGTGTGTCTGTGCAAGTGCAAGGGTTGACCATTTCAATGCGATCATTTTGCGGAATGGTTTGTATGCAGCTTGGAAACAAACACTTGATGTAAATGTTAGAGGTGTCAATTTATCACGTGAATTGCGAATAATTAATTACAGTCATATTCAGCGTGTTATGTTTTTTTAATCGCATTCATCTAAATTTTAATCTCTAATTTTATTGTTTCTGTCGGTGGGTTGCCTTTTTATAATATCCCTTTTCATGTGTTGACTTCCTGTGTTCGAGTAGTTGAGGGTGGGGAAACAACTGTCGGTCACAGCCTGAATCGGACATTGATTGGCTGTCATCATGATGCTTAACCCTTTAATGCACCCTGTGACCTGGTAACATGATAAACTGTCCACTGTAGTAACCGCTGTACCTGAAAGGGTTAAGTTGAAACGATATAAAAAAAAAAACTAAAAAAAAATTAAAGCCACATCACATGTTATTGTTCCCTTTGGCATTATAAGTATCCACCTAACCTAGACAGAAAGAACTAATGAGTAATAATGAGAAACAGAAATAAAGTTGCAAAAATGAAAGTGGCACTGCTACAAGGACGAAGAAAATGAGGAAAGAATCACAATGTTGCAAGATTAAAGTCGTAATGTTACGAGAAAAATACGGAATGTTGGGAGAATTCAATTGGAATGTTTCTTGAGAAAAATATAATACATTGCATTTCAGTCGGAATTTTACAAGAATAAAAGTTGCAAAAGTATCAGATCATGTTACAAGATAAAGTGTGATGATGTTACTAGAAAAAAGGATGCAATGCAACAGGAATAAAATAACCCAAAAAAAAATCATTGCAGCTTCCCAAAAAGTTGAAAAGTTGACATTATACGACCATTTTTTTTTTGTTATTAGATATAAATCCTAATGTTACAAGATAACATTTTCATAGAAGAAAATAACAAAATTACGAGATTAAAGTTTGGATTTTACAAAATTGAATGTGACAAGATTAGTTGTAATTTCAGGAAAATACGATCACAACGTAATGACAATTAAGTCAGATTGTTAACACGAGAAAGTCGTCAGGTTACGAGAAAAAAAGGTTTCAACATTACTGTATGAGAGTAAAGTTAGAATGAAAAATGCTGTGAGTTCAAAGTCAGGATGTTATAATAGAAAAGTTACGAAAATTTTAAAAAGTCTCAACAAAAATGTAATTTCATCGGTTAAGAATTTTTAATTGAGGAAAAAAACTGGAGTATTATGAGAAAAAAAGTTGTGATACCAGTATGAAAAAAAGTCGTAATTACAAGAATGTAAAGTCACGAGGGATAGGCTTGATTTCAAAACATTTTAATATTACAAGATTCAAAATGTAATAATTCTACTTTTAAAACCTAATTTAACGAGAAGTTCTCGTGCCACGAAAATAATGTTGTAATGTCGCAAGATTAACGCTGCACGGTCGCAAGAAAAAATGTTGGGGGTGTGGCAAGATATAAATTGCAATGCTAACATTTCCTAACATTGAAACTTTACTCTCTTGACTTTTCCATCATGATATTCGGATTTAAATTTAAGCGCAACCGCTGAACTGATGGGGTTCTATGTAAAGAACTTTGATGAAACAGTTAATGATTAATGCTCAAGTTTGAAAGGATTAGTTGCACATGTGGCATTTTCGTGCAAAAACAAGCTCTCCATGCCAAGCTTGTGCAACAACAAGCGTTATGAAACAAACAAATAAAACACTCACACACACACACACAAAAAAAAAAACAAAGCCAAAACTGTGAATTGTTATATTCTAATCTGCTTTGTTTCGTTTTTGTGGCATCGTATTAATATTAATAGCGATATGCATACTGTGGCTTGTTCTTATTGGCTTACTTGCAAATCCTGCCTTGACACAGCCAAACAGTTTTTCTTTTTTAAATAAGGTTTCATCTTGACCATTAACAATAAATAGACAAATAAATAAATACATGTATAAGTAAATACATGAATAAATATTTTTTTAAATAACTGAAAATAATTATATAAACGGTAAGCACAAATAAATAAATAAAACATGAATAAACAAAACACATACTTTAATTGAATAAATAAATAAATAAACAAACACAAGGTTCATCTTCATAATATGTTCTTGATCCCAAGAATAAATTTGTCTGTGGAGGGGGAAAAAATACTCCCCCCCCCCAAAAGGGGAAAAAATTGATATTAAACAAAAAAACATTTTTCAAAAGCAAAATTTGGGACGAAGAAAAGACAAATAAAATAAATCAATAAAATTTATCTTAAACTGTTAAAATGTAAACAATTTATTCTAAACAAAATAAAATAAAATAATGTATGAATTTAATGTTGGAATAAAAATGAAATAAAACTCTTAAAATGAAATACATTTATTTGAAAGTGGTAATGTAAAGTCAAAATGAAAAAAAAACCCAGAATTAAAAAAAAACAAAAAAACAAAGCAGAAGCCAAATATCATTCAATATTACAATAAATTAGTAACAATGATTGCATCTACATAAATAGTTCAAAACAATACAATGACTAATATTAATATTCAACATAAACGTCACGATTCACATTAATATAAATTTAAAGCTTAAATAAAATCAACCATCAAATCATTGTAAGCAATAATATGACATTAAAAAACTCACCAAAGTTAAACATTTATTAAAACACAACAAAATAACAAAGACAGAATTAATTTAAAAACACAAAACGGCCAAAAAATATGAAATAAAATACAAGCAATATTTTATTTTTCCATGTAATTCACAAAAAAAGTCCAAATAAGATAAAGAAAAAAAAATGAAAAGTAGCATTTTATACTTTTATACTTGCAATGATACAGGATGCACAATGAGACCGCACTGGTGACGTCAGTTGTAAAAGATCATAAAAATCTAATGAATATGTCGCATAATGTGTATGTAAATAAATGTATCAATATATACATATCGACTAACTGAGGCACCAGATGAGCCAAATAGCTGAAATGGATGGAAAAAAACAAATCAAAACAAAACAGTCGAGTCACGTGACGTCCATCAAAACAAAACGCGCTAATTACGATAGCGTGGCCAAAGGTAGAGAGGGGCGTTAAACTGTTATTTGGCTGCCTTGTCCAGAGGGTCGGTGCATGCGGACAGAGTGAGAGAGAGAGAGAGAGAGAGAGAGAGAGAGAGAGAGAGAGAGAGAGAGAGAGAGAGTACTGTGTGTGTCCGTGTGTGCGTGCGTGCGTGCGTGCGTGCGGCTGCGTTTGCGTGAGAAGCGGAGGCTGGGTCCAGAGGGAGGGGAGGGTCTCGGACTTGCGGACAATCCTAAATCTGCCGGCTCAAGTCACGCGAAGGCGGCACCCACTGCAAAAGACACACAAGGCTCTTAAACTGGCAGAACAAAGAACAACGCACGACCACCACTCCGATCTGTGCGTGTGTGCGTGAGCGTGTGCGAGTGTGTGAGCGGAGCAGGCGAGGATCTGGCGGCTTTGGAGTCATGCAATGTGCCACTCAGCTCTCTCGCTCATCGGACTCATGCAACACGAGAAGGCAACGAGGAACAGGGCTCTTTCAAAACAAATTGAACGAATCAGGATTAAGATGATGTCACAAGTGTGCGGCTGCACCGGATTCGCTTTCGAGTTCCGCGTTGCCAAGGAGTGCAGTCAGATAGTTTGATTTTGCCGAGGAAAACACCCCTGGGTTCTACGACAAAAACAGTGTTGTGTTGGGCACAAAAAGCGGTATATCTCCAGGGAAAGATGTTGATGTCTTCAAGGGAAAAAAACTGTCTATTGAGAAAAAAAAAGTTTTATTTTAAAAGAAAAGAAAAGGTACATTTGAGGGAAAGTGTCTTTTAAAACGTCACAATTTCAAAGAAAAAAGGAAAAACGTCCATTTTGCGACAAAACCTTGTTGGGGGTGTGGGGGGGGGGGTTGATTTTAGAGTACATTTTTGAATTTTCTTAGATTTTCAAGGAAAAGGTATTTGGGAAAAATATCAATAAATAAATAGCATAGTATTAGATATTTGTAGTGGGTTTGGGGGGGTTGTAGAGATTTAAACTTTTCAAGGAAAAAGTCAGTCTTGTATTTCCAAGAAAAAACATATTTTTGATGGAAAATGTCATATTAAAAACAATATACATTGTGTATCAAGAAAATGTGTATTTTTGTGAAATTCTTTTTTATATTTTGCAGGTGGGAAGCTTATAGTTTGAGAATTCAAAAATTACATTTTCAAGGAAAGTCATGGAAATAATATTTTGAGGGGAAAATAAATAAATGTAACACATTTTATATATATATATATATATATATATATATATATATATATATATATATATATATATATATATAATATTATATTTATGAATTCCTAATACTTTTATGTAGAAAGTTGAATATTTTGCGGGAAAAAAGTTGAAAATCTGAAAAAAATGTCAAAAAAATCAGGTCATGTTTTGAATAATTTCGGGGTTTTTTTTTCCAAATTATATTTTTCAGGAGAAGTTGCATATGTTTGCGAAAATAAAAAAGAACTAAAATTTCAGTCAGAAAAACCACCCAGTATGCGGTAAGTCCACCATTTGGCTGACATAGTGCAACAAATTAATTGCACAAGTGTGCCTTTGGCTGCCGCAATAAAAGGTCAACTTCAAATGCGCAGTTTGTTTTATTGTATGTGCGTGTGTGTGTGTGTGTGTGTGCGTGTGTAGGTAGGCCACACAATTGGACAGTAAATTCACATAGCAGAGGTGTGAGCACAGTTGAGGAATGACTGGTAGAAGCTTCTTAAACAGATTAAAGTGATCACATGTTCCCCCGCAGGAAGTGAGGCGGGTCCGCTACTGTTAGCAAGCTAGCCAGGGTAAGCTGCAGGGAAAGCATCAAGACACACACAACAGCAGATGAGTTGGAATGTGGCATGCTCCTGCTGGAATGAATGAAAGTGAACTCCCAGTGGCTTTTCAGTCCTGGCTTTTCGAGACTTTTTTGTGGGACTATTTATGATAAAAATGCCACCCAAATGTGAACATCTTCTTTACAGTGTAAAGCGGACATTCATCCTGAAGTCGGCTAACTTTGCTCTCGGTGTCTTTTATCCTTCAGATGTCAAATCCTGATTGAGAATTTCAGACTACTAAACTAGTGGGAAGTGGTCATTGAAGTGGTCGTCAGTGCGCCCTCCAGTGGACAATTTTAACAACAAGTTATTTCATTGAAAATTTGGAGTTTATGTGTTCTATCCTAGTACTCTCTTCGCTTAGTCTGAGCTTGACAGCAAGCGAAACTCTGAATAGACAATGGAAGACATGTCCTCAGAGTTGGTTAATGTTTTTTTTTTTTTTGAGGGGTCTTTCATCAAGGGGCCCCTCAGAGTGTGGTCAGGGGCCACATGCTGCCCACGGACCGCTATTTACTTATCACGGTCAGATTATAGAGTTTATTTTTTAAGTTGCTAATATTTTGCTGGAATTCTATTCATTACTTTAGTTTTGTAATTGATACTCTTCTGGCAAATTTGAATTCATATTTCCAGAATGTTTGTAGCTCATTTACTTTTGTGTTGTTTTTTTTAATTTTTTTTTTACATTTTCTAATTTGCAATCATTTTTTTCAGCTAATATGTTTTATGTGACATTTTTTCCAAGTTTTGTTCACCATTTTGGGGTAGATTCTTTAAATTGCAATTTTTGAAACATTTTTTTCCTTATTTGCTTATTTGTCTTTTAGGTCCGATTTTTAAATGGGTAATTTTGCCTGTGTGTTAAAATAGTTTTTAACCATTTCGTTTCTACCAATTCCAATACTCCGTTTCATTCCGGCAGTAAGTGTTAGCTTTTTGCAAAACGCTGCTGTTGTTGATTGATGTGCCATTTTTTTTTTCTTCCTGGGGGGGGGGGGGTGGAGTCGTGACAGGAGCCCCCCCACCGGGGTCACCGGGGGTCACATGCAAGCAGCACGCTTCACACGCAACCCTGAACGCAACACAAACACCACAGAGACACATACTTCTACCATGTGGCGGATGTTTGTGTGTGTGTGTGTGTGTGTGTGTGTGTGTGTGTGTGTGTGTGTGTGTGTGTTTATGTGGGCGCGCGTGTGCAAGTAGATCACCTTCCCTTCCTGACCTGGCACAAATAGCAGATTAGTAACTGAGCTAATGGTCCCCCCTTACCCACCTCGTCACCTCCCTCCTTTACAGCCCCCATACGAGCTGGCGTGTAACAATAGTTGCGTGCGGAAGTATCTCGGTCATCCATCTTCCTGTCACCTCTGACTCTGTGCTACTAAGGTGTCATAAGTGAGTGCAAATACTCGAGGAAGAGGATAAGGGGAGGGAGGAAGGGGGGAAAGTGCCGTGAGAGCAAAACATTTTCAAGTTGCATGTCTGAGGAGAGTTATGACTCTCCACAGGGGAATAATTGCCGTGTTGTCAGCTCGGTAGAAGCAAAGTTGCTCGGGGGAGGCATCATGGGATGTTTAAAATGTGCCGGTTGGTCATTTTCGGGCCGAAAAGACAAACTTTTCAAAGTAGAGTGCTTCAAGTGGACATTTTTGCAAACATGCCTTAACACTGAATTGAGACAGGACTTGCAATTTGTGATTATCTGTTGATTATTTTGTGAATTCATCGATGAATAAGATTTAAAAAAAAACATGTTTTCATTTCCACCCCTTTATTAAAAAAAACAGGACATTATTTCAAATACCGGTAGTCAGTGCAGAAAAGCAGTGTTGTCGTTTTTACAAACGGTCCCAAAATGCCATTTCATGTCCCTTTTTCACGACAGCTTATGAGAATGGAGTATGAAATTGCCTGAAGTCAGGATGACAACGCTCACGAAAAGAAAATGTTGTCAACGGCACGCCGAGCCCTACTAAGTGCAGTGTGAAAAGGGCTTTAGAATGCTGTTTTAGTGTGCATTGTTCAATAGTGGAAGGAAGGAGTTGGAAAAGGTTGAGTTAGTCGTGTGTTCGATCCCGGCTCCGGTCTTCCTGTGTGAAGTTTGCATGTTCTCCCCGTGTCTGCGTGGGTTTTCTCCGGGTACTCCAGTTTCCTCCCACATTCCAAAAACATGGATGGCAGGCTGATTGAACACTCGAAATTGTCCCTAGGTGCGAGTGTGAGCGAGGATGGTTGTTCGTCTGTGTGTGCCCTGCGATTGGTTGGCAACCGGTTCAGGGTATCCCCCGCCTAGTGCCCGAAGACGGCTGGGATCGGCTCCAGCACCCCCCGCGACCCTTGTGAGGATAAAGCGGATCGGAAATTGGATGGATGGATGAAATCTGTATTAAGCAGAAAAATCCACCTGTTTTTATCCATCTCGGTGACTGGCGACCAGTATGACTGGCGACCAGTATCACTCAATATGATGGCATGAGTGAGTTGAAGGTAGAGTGTATTGATTGAGGCCTCCTGAATGTCCCATTCACCACCTTGTGGGCTGTGTTTATTTATAACACTGTCCCCTGCATGCACTCCGCTATTTTGATTCTATTCCATAGGGCGAATCGTATGGAGGAGAGCAGCATGTAAATCAAGTCATGCGTGGCTCACATTAACCTCTTCTGCCCTCCTTTGCACGCACACATGCACACACCCGTACGCACGCATGCACGCACATTCTCTGAATTTACCCGCTGAATGACCTAGCAAAGAGGTCTCACTCTGTTCTCGCAACTCCAGTCATTTTTTTTTCAATTTGAGCAATCGGAAATGAATAAAATAAGTTCATGCTGTAATTGTGTGATTTTGCTAATTCTGGGAAAAGTGGACGGCATCTTAGTGGCACGTTGGCTTGATGGATGGAAATTAGCACCTTTGCACATTTCCACTGGGACTGCGAGGCAAGGCAAGATAGCTTGATTTATACGGTGCATTTCATGTAACTCCAAGTGTTCCCTTTATGTGTGTGTGTGTGTGTATATATATATATATATATATATATATATATATATATATATATATATATATATATATATATATATATATATATACTTTTGTTTACTTGTTGTGTATACTAGTTTTGTTTTTTAAATTATTTAATATTTTTGTGAATTAAATTTTCAGTAAGATTTTTAAAAATTATTTTATTCAATTTCTTTTAAAATATTTTAATTGGAAAACATGTCTTTGTTGCTTGGGTTTCTAAATAACATTTTCATTAATTTGTTGTTGATACTTCCAAGTCATTTTAATTATTATTATTATTTTTTCAGTGGGATATATGCTTATAATTTAGCAATTTGTCCTTTTACTATTTTGGTAAGGTACAGCCTCTGATAATTGCGAGGAACTGTTTTAAATAATTTAAAACAATTTTTGGATGCTCTCCAACATAGAACAGAACTATACTTGTACTCTGGTGTAGGCTATAAATGTTGTTTTGTATTTGGCATTTAAATTTGCTTTAAAACAAACAAAAAAATAAAATCTGAAAAACCATATTCCAGCCCTCCCCATCTTTTTTTTCCCCAAGTACGTATTATGAGCAACATGATGATACAACAGCAGTGACTAGCAGCCTGTGGTTTTTCCAAGTCATAGACGTCGATCCTTTTGTGTTTCCCAGTGATCCCTCACTTGAATAGAGGATCTCGGGGGGGTTAATGATTGTGCATTGCGTGCAGACTGTGTTTGCTCTGACAGAGCCAAGGGTCGCCGGGCCTGTGTACAGAAAGAGCAAAGGGACGTATCGCTCGCCATTTCGTTCCCTATCAAAACAATCGGGCGGCCGCTGTTTTAGACAGCACGCCAAGTTCAGCACAAAAAAAAAAAAAAAGAAAAAAAAAAGGCAACAGGCTTTGAACTTTCGACTGTTTGGACTTGTTCGTCTAAATGGCAATTATATCTGCCTAATTACACATAATGCTTATCATTTTAATTCAAACTTGCAGTTTATAACAGATTCATTGTGTTACATAGCATCATCACTGATAACCGGGCTGGGCAAACTTGTGCTCAAGGTGCCATCTTTGAGATGGAAAATGGACAAATGGGCCAGGTCTTGTGGATGTGTTACAAAATGTCAAAAAAAAACCACAATTCATTGTCATTTTTAATTGTATGATGAAGACTTAAAATTATTTAAGCAAGAAGTGCAGTCAGGTCTGTGCCGCCCCCAAGCGAGGCACACCTCCAGGACACAGAAACCAATCGCAGGGCACACATAGACGAACAACCATCCACGCTCACACTCACACCTCTGGACAATTTAGAGTTTTCGATCAGCCTGCCACGCATGTTTTTGGAATGCGGGAGGAAACCAGAGTACCCGGAGAAAACCCACGCAGGCATGGGGAAAACATACAAACTCCACACAGGAAGGCCGCTAGCCGGTATTGAACCCGGTACCTCTGCACTGTGAGGTCGACGCGCTCACCATTGGACCACAGGGCTAGCACCATACCACAAAAATAAAATACATGAATTAAGTAAGCTATTGATTAATAATAATTTAAAAAAAGATCCATTAGTGGAAAAAGAAGATATTCAGAAGATCTATGTAACAATTTGGTTCAGTTCCAATTAGTATGACTCTGGAGGTTTTAATTTTAGGGTTCCACAGTGATTTGGTGTCCATAATTTCTTTCATGTATTGAAAAACAAAATCCTAAAACCAGACGCATATGTGCAAAAACAAATCAAGATGCGCTCAAGTCTCATCTATCATTTTGGTCAGTTTTCAATTCATAAGACTTCTAGCGTTTGCAATATTTTGAACCTGAATGCAGCTGGTCATAAAGTTGCAAAAAGGAAGTCAACCCATTTAGAGGGTCCACGGTTCAAAGTTAAAAGTTAACCAAGTTGGAAGTTCCACTGTAATTTTGTGTCCACAAACTGTTTCCCGCATTAACATGACCGCAGCTGTTTAGAAATTTAAAATACAACTAAACCAAAATGACAACAGAGTCGCACTTGTGTCACGAACTGGGGGATTTTCGTGGTGTTGGAGGCACAATGTGTAGGGAAGCAACACAGAGGAGCAGGAGTCATCTAAAAAAAAAAAAAAAGAAAAGGGATTTCATTTCAAAAAGAACAAAAAAGGGCAAACGAGGCACTGGGATGATCCAAAATAGAACATTCATGAAAAGTCCCAAAACATGGTTCAAAGACACGGAATAAACTCAAGACAAAAGGAAATGTTAGCATGAAAATGCACGAGAGCTACAGCACAAACAGAAGCAACAAACCGAGGAGGAAAGAAAGAAACCAGGGAGCTAAATACAAGCAAACTGACGGGACAATGAGGAACACCTGTTCGAGACGCAAGTGGCTGAGGGCGCTTACCTGTTGACAAAAGGAACAGAGCTGACGAGAAAAGTTAGAAAAAAAAATCCCTCATTTTTTGCGGTTAATGGAGACCAGAAACCCCCCCGAAAGGTGAAAACCACAAAATAGGATTGGTGCCGGAGGCGCTGTGGGTGTAGCTGAGGTTTTTAAATTGGAGAAAAACATGGTGACGGGTCGTGCCATGACGCTCAACTTGGCTTCTTATTAGTTGAAATAAGTTTAAGGTTTCTTTTTTATCAGACAATTTTTTTTTTTTTGTGAAGAAAAAAACTCTTCCCCAGCTGACAGTTTTGGCTATCACTTCAGCCTTTGAGCTGTCACTGCTTCCTTGTGACTTGTCTAAAAAAAAAAAAACCTGACCGGGTTGGGAAACCTTCAAAATAAGGCCGCCATCGTTAAAGCAATGTGTTGCTGTTGATTGTGCCATCTCTGTGAAGGAACGATCAGGCTTTCATGCTCCCGCACACCCTGGACGCATTGCTTCGGCGGCGACAAGGGGTTGGAGCGCAGCTAAACTAGTTAAAAAAAAGTTACCAAAAAAAAAAAAGATACAGTATGTGAGACAGTCAACAGCGTGACAGGACACAAGCAAAGGTGCTGGGTGAGGCTGCGATGATGCACAGCCAATCAAATCAGCTCCTGAGATAAATCTATTCATAGTCTCATTGGTCAATTTCGCGTTGGGAACCAATCACGTGCCTGTACGAGTGGCAGTGGCTTGTACAACACGGCACGGGCATGTACAAAAGCCTCTGAGTCGCTTGGCATGCCGGGAAATCATTTGCGTTTTTTTTTTAGCGATATAGCTGCCAATATGATGGTATTTCTTTCTTCATGAATACAGTATTTTCTAAAAACCCGCAAAGCACAAAAGCCACCAAACATGAAGTGGCGAGGGATGACTGTAATCAAAAACAAAAACACATCATGTTACTTTATCTTGAGGCAGTTTTTTTTTCTCCTTGGAAAAAAAAATCTGAAAAACCATCGCAAAATCTATAAAGGAGTAGTTGAACCAATACGCGGTGAGTTGAATGAGTTTCCTGGCGTGAGGAGGTGGGTGCACGGAGGATAGCGTGTGCCGCGCTTTATCTCCCGAATCACGCCCCGTTGCCACCACTTCATCACGTTAGGCGCATTCCTCAAATGCCAGGATTCTGACGCCACATTACGCCCTGTGACCAGGTGTCCTCTCTTTCTGACATTTGTCTTCTTTTTGAGTGTCCTCTTTTCAACCTGGGCTTGATTCACTCAGCGGGCATGTAGTCATCGATTGTTGCCCTTTGCGGGACCCCCTTTTTTCATCCTTGGACTATAGTTGGATTTAAACCGGTTCTTGCGTATCAAAGCGTCCAAATTCCAATCATCCACACGACTATTTGCTACCAAATAACACAAGTCGAACGCGGGCAAGTGAGCAAAGCTTCATGGGAAAGTGTGTGATGTTTGCATGCATGATAAGCAGCTTGTTAGCTTGCAGGAGAGCGTCTGCAGCTGTCGTGATTGGCGAAGACGCCCTGCAGACGAAGAAGGGACTCGCACACTTGGCGCATGCATTGTGTGGCGCAATCCTCATTGCTGTGAATGTGTGTGATCCACTGCAGGTGTAAACAAGCATGTGTGTGTTGGATGCCAATGGGTGTAGCCAGCCTTAAATAAACTCTGATCACTGCAGGGTATTTATTTTACTCGGCCCCCTTCTAGTGAAAAATCCCAACGGTTTCGCTTGCCTTCTGTCCCAGCTGTGATCAAAGTATGGCCCGCGGGCCTTATGCGGCTCGTTCTGTCCTTCAATCCAGCCCACCTAACACTTAGAATAACAGGTGTCCTGTTGCATGAATTAATTTTTTTTTTTAATTTTTGTTTGCCAACGCAATTTTTCCATTTTATCTACCAACCCCCCCAAATATTATTAGCACAATTAGCCAATTTATGCATTTCTGTAATTTTCCTTTAATTGGAACACCTGCCCCATCGCTCGAACGTGGATCACTGCGGTTCCCCAAAAGGGATGGGCTCATCACTTGCAGGAGTGGCCAAGGAGATCAGGCTTAGTGCGACCTGTCTGACAGGGAAGGAGCCTGAGCTGGAGAAGACCATAGAAGGCAAAACAAGTTTCCATATGCATTCAAACCATTTCTTCATGTTTTTAAAAAGTTGGTTGATTCATTTGTTGTGGCACTCCTTTGCTCAATCACCAACGGCTTCCAGGGTGACCACCACCTTTTGAGTTTGCGTTCAATCTGAAGCTACCCTGCGCATTCCAGATATAATTGAAGAGCATTGTACAGAGTCTGCACCAAAACATGACTTGGCCTTGGGACACACGGCGGCTGCGGGCACGGAATCGTTTTGTTTGAAGGAAGTTTGGATACTGACTCATCCTACCAGCAGCACGCTACTGTAATCTCATTAACCGCTGCACAATGAGCCTCCATCCATCCATTTTGTATCGTGTTTGTTCTCTCGAGGGTGCCAGGTGAGCTGGAGCCACTCTTTGCTGACTTTGCTCAAGAGTACAGCCCGGACTGAATGCAGCAAACTACGGGGCACGTACGGTGTGTGAAAATAGTCGTTTATCACACACACGTAGGGAGATGTAGTTTGGGATTTTTTTTGTGCCTTAATAAATTAAATTGGCATTTAGAAACTGAATTTTGTATTTCCTTGGGTAGTCTCTGTGTGACATCAAAATTGTGTTTGATGAACTGAAACTGTGTGTGTGATAAATATGCAAAGAACACAAAAAAACAGGAAGGGGGCAAATACTTTTTCACAGCACTGTATGGACATACACTCATTGACAATTTCAAGTTTGCATATTTTTGGAACGTCGGGATGAGCTGGAGTACCTTTAAGAAAACTCCGGAGCCAAGATTCAAACCCAGAACCTTTGGACTACGTGGCGAATGCGCTAACCACTAAGTTGTACTGTTCAATTTTGTTCCATTAGACAGCAAGCGAAGCAGCGGGGAGTATTGTACGAAGAAGCTTTGTCCATAAACTGGACATAACATTAGGTACATGCTATACTCATAGTACAATGCAAATTAACTTTTTCCATTTTGGTTGACTTATTAAGTCTAGTTTTTTGTTCGTTTGTTTGTTTTTTGTGAGTTAATTAGTAATTAATCAGCAAGTGAGTTAGTTTCCTGGTACAACAAACATACATAACAACTTGCATGTCCCTTTACACGGGGATGAAAGTGACGAGCTAAAACGACTGAGTGAATTCCCAACCCCCCCACCCCTCCCCAACCCCCCCGGAAAAAAAATCCTTTCAAGTGTCCGTCAAAGGCTTTTCTATGGGCGGAAAAGTTTCCTGCCGGCTTCCCCGCCCTGCACGAAAGGCACTGCACACACCTGGTGGAAGGCTCGCACGCACACATACCAGCACTTGAAAGACGGCACGCTCAGGGCATGAAAATTATGAGCTGTTCGCTATTTTTTACGCACGCAAACATACTCACGCGACAACACTGCAGCTCGACATGCAAGACAGAGCTGGGAACCGTATATAGTGGTCATAATTGGGGTATTTATGGGGTCCATTCCTGCTCACAGGTTTGTCACATGTTGCTAGGCAGAGTTCACGGGGCTCCAGCAAAACGATGGTGTTGTTGGGCGAAGTGGGGGCAGGTTTTTTTTTTTTTTTCCCCACACTGAACTCATTGAAGAAGGACCCTTTACGAAGAGTCATTTGAGTGGTTGAGTGGTTAGCCCGTCAACCTCACTGTGCAGAGGTACCGGGTTCGAATGCAGCTCTGGCCTCTCTGTGTGGAGTTTGCATGTTCTCCCGTGCCTGCATGGGTTTTCTCCGCGAACTCTGGTTTCCTCCCACATTCCAAAAACATGCATGGAAGGCTGACTGAACACTTGAATTTGTCCCTATGTGTGAGTGTGAGTGCGGATGGTTGTTTGTCTCTGTGTGCCCTGCGATTGGCTGACAACCAGTTCAGGGTGTCCCCAGCCTCCTGCCCGAAGATGGCTGGGATAGGCTGCAGCACACCCTTGTGAGAATAAAGCGGACCAGAAAATGGATGGATAAATGGATGGATAATGTCATACTATATTACATTAACCCAGTGTTTCTCAAATAGTGGGGCGCGCCCCTATGGAGGGGGCGCGAGGCTTTGCCAGGGGGGGCGCGTTCGACCTCGGGGAACATGCTTTTTAAATTTTTTTAGTCCTAAAATAACTTGCAGTTGCACTTCCACTACGCTAGGGGGCAGTGGCGCTCTCATTGGCAGAGTTTGCGCAGGGGGCATTCTCAGGCAGGAAATATGACGAGGCGTGTGTAGAGCTTGGCTTCAATGTGCCTGCGGTGGCAGACGAGAGAAGGTCGATGTGCTTATTTTGTCCAAACGTTTTGGTCGCGGACAGCATGAAGCCAAATAAATTAAGGTGTCACGGAAAGACATTACACCCCAATCACGCTGATAAGCTGCTTGAGTTTATTTTCAGTGAAAACGTGGCCAACGTGGTTACGGGTGCGGGGGCGGGAGACATTGAACACCCCGCTCGCCGCCGAAGGCGGCGAGAGAGCTGGGTACCCGGCGGCTGGGTGTTAGGTTCCGAGGTCGGCCGGCTCGCGATGACACCGGCGGGGGAGTGGTCCCCGACGCCGGCCGCGGCCCGGCCTGGACTATGGGAGCGTAGGCTAGGCGGACGGGACTTCGACGAGCGCGCGGGGGTGGGTCGGCGGGGTGGGCGGTCGGGGGAACGCCGACGGGCGCCTGACCGGGGGGGGGG
>CAAKHF010023836.1:29776-41113 GCA_901007745.1 Hippocampus kuda | reverse complement strand
GCGCAAGGAGGCCAGAAGAGAAGATAAGAAAGCCAGGAGACGAATGAAGGAGGCGACGGGATGAGGAAGAGGCCATTTCTGTCCCAACTTTGGCTTGTCATCTGTTGCTAGGCAGCGCTCATCACGATTGGCTCAAGTCCGAGATATTTGGGTGGTGGTACCGAAACGCACACAAACTCATCGTCGTGCGGCCAAAACAAAAGACGGAACTTGAAATCTGTGCTTGAGGGGTTTTATTTGCTTGTTTTGGTTCGGTCGCACTTTGGCGGCCTTCTCTTCGGAGACAAAGACGTGAAAACATGAACGCGGTGACAAACGTCGCATCCGCAAGGAGCTCCAGAGATGGGCCCCGCAAATCAAGCCCACCTCAAGCGTGTGCAGGAACTTTGGTTGTTCGGTTTTGCTCCGCAAAATTGACAGGAAGTTGGGGGGGGGGGCAAATGTGCAGCATTAGCGACAGCGCGTACAAAGCGTCACATCAAGCGCTGATCCAAAACTGAGCCACAGGATTGCGAGCAAATTCGATTTGTGGGAAAACTCGCCGTCCGCCGTCATCTTCGACAGCCACGCGGCAAAATAAAGGCGGTCGGTTTGGACGCCAAACCAAAACTATTAGAACAGCAAACCCAAATCATACAACAATTTGTGTGAAATTATTTTAACAGTTCTAACGTTGGTGCTAATTCTTCCAAAAACAAAGTTGAAACTTTCCTGCTCAAAATCTTCGCTGCTAAAAATCAAAACACAGCAGCGGAAGCCAAAGGCACGCCTGGTGTTCAAATACGACATATTTGCAGTCCACAGGGGGTTTATAGTCCAGTACTGGGTGCGGGCTAATTGCTCCAGTCAACTGAAACAATTAGAGAGTGAGCATAAAGTGCATTCAACAAGAAGGAGTGTGTGTGGCCATGTATGTGTGTGTGTGGCCATGTATGTGTGTGTGTGTGTGTGTGTGTGTGTGTGTGTGTGTGTGTGTGTGTGTGTGTGTGTGTGTGTGTGTGTGTGTGTGCTTGGGTTTACTCGCTGAAGTTGAGGGCAGAGTTCTCCGTGATGGGGGAAGAGGGGCCAGCGCTGGACACAGCACTGGAGGGGACACTGCCATCTTTAAAAAACAAAAAACAAAATCAGAAACATAAAAGAATAAATGTGTTATTACAATATTGTCATGATCATGCATCATTACCATGTTATTACAATGTAATCACTGTCATTGCCATACTATAACACATCATACCCACCCATTACTTGAACGTTATCGGGTTGTTGCATATTAGTACCACGTTATAACGTTACCATATTAACAACTATTAAAAATGATCTGTGATCAATGAAAAGCTTTTCGGATTCTGAAATATGACCATACATTACAAACAGAACATGCCATCAAACGTTAGTAGGTACTGCCATGCTATAAGTGTGCTTTTCCATGTCTTTCTTTTATTTGTTTTGAGCAGTCGCTTCATGTACATACGGGCATTACATATTTCCTGTTACATGGTATGATGAGTTATTACTGCCTTATTACCATATTACTTGTCATTAGTGTTATTTGATCACGTATTCATCCACAAAGAAAATGTCCTTGCATCTCTGATTAAAAAAAACATTATTATATATCCATATATATCGATGAATCATACTCTGTGACAACTGCGATGCATTTCCGTGGCAGCGTAGTGACCAAAGTCAGACATGGAAGTGAAGACGGCGAAGGCAACGATACTCACGCCAAGGCGGCCGGCTGGGCGGTCGCAGCGACGCCTCGGAGCCCGAAGACGAAAGCGGCTGTTGGGGGCCGTAGGGCGACGACGCCTGGCTCTGAGAGTCGAAGAGTCCCGACAGCGCTGCGGCACACAACAGCATGAAAACGCCAGCTGGCGTTGCGTACGCACGTTCAATTGAGAAGCAGCACGAAATTTGAAACAAAATATATATATAAAATTATCAGCGCTGACATATAATTGACGATTCCTGGATTTTTCACACACTTTCCTAACTGTGCGAGTTGTGGGGACCTCCTCCCAAATCCCCAAATAATTGTATGCACGCACGGCTGGCGTTTGTGGCGGTACCCTTCATGGTCTTGGCATGGGCCTCGCTGCTGCTCTCGCACACGGCGTTGAGGAACTCGTCCACCTGCTTCAGCGAGAGCAAGTTGTGCAGTGTCTCCAGCGGGTAGATAGAGGGCACCATCGAGCAGCCTTCGAAACCTGAAAGAGGTGGAAGGGGGCGGGGGGGAATAAATCAAGTGGAGGAGTAACACGATGAGATCTGACTTGTCCAAGCATGTTGTGGGTAGGTGTACACGCGGACCTCTAAAGTCAGACAACCTGTTCTCCTCCCCCCCCCAATTAGAATTCTTTGAAGCCACCACTACTTCTACACACGCTCGTTTGTTCGTTTGTTTGTTTGTTTGAATTCTGCCTTGAGAGGTTCCGCTGTCGCTTGTCTACGGCGGCAAAAACGAGTCAGCAAGATGTGCCTGATGAGTTAAGTCCGTGTCACACGCAGGGAGAGTTGACATCAGCGCCGTTTTTGTTAGGAGTCAAAATATGCCTGCAACATGAGCAGATGACGATATATTATGAGCTGACGTCAACATTTGTTTTGAAGGCTCATGAGCTTCGCTTATGACCTCACGGCACAAAAAAAAAAAGGATCACAACGTGAACGGTAAATGAATGACATTATGGACACAATATGGAAAAAGTGAAGACAAGATTCGAAAACTGGCGGGCGTCCAGCTAATGCAGCAAAACAGAACTACTGGGATATTTTTTTTTCTCAGTGCAAAAGGTTCTCTTGCAAAGAAATGACCATTCAAGGACGGCACAAAACTGCTGAACAGCAAACGTTGACACAGCGCCTCAACCTACATGAACAAGTCCACACAGAATATGCCGTTCTCCAACTTTAGCGCAGGATGAATGAACGAGTTACTCGCCATTCATCGTTCACGCGCTGACTGAGCATCTCAAAACTCCTTGACCTCACTTTGCAATAACAGCTGCTTGGACATTTGGATTTTTTAATGACTACATTTCTCTTTGCAGGGGAGGCGCTTTGAAACTCTCTTTGTCCAGCGGTGGCGCTAGAGGGCTCGCCCGAAGACTGGCTGACCGACGAGCAGACGTCGAGAAGAAAAAAAAAAAAAACTGACACCTTTACAAATAGAAAGTGATGATTCATCCAGAGTGATACCCAACACTCACCGCATCCTCTTCATCTCGTTCTGCTGTTACGAGAAAAAAAAAAAAAAAAAAAAGAAGAATAAAAGAAGCTTCCAGAAGTCCTAACTGTGGTTCATTAGGGGAAAAAAAAAGCAGCCTGATTTTGTGAAGGAGTTCCACAATTTTCAAGACTTTGCCTCGTGCGCAGCAGAAATGGCGCTGAGGAAATTTTAAAAAATAAATTACATATGGTGACAAGTGATTTTGATTTTAAAGGGTGAGCGAGGAAAAATGCAACAATCTCGGGAGAGAGCGACACCACTTTTCACCCCCACCCCAAAAAAAAAAAAAAAACACATGCAACACCTCCTAAAAAAAGTGTGGAAAAAGAAAAAGAGCAAGAGAAAAAAGGCAGACATACCGTTAGTCGGATGCCTGGCAAACGACACAGAAAATCTCTTTACTGGCGGCATAGACAACAGCTCTGAGGAGATAAGAGAGGTAACTTGGAGTTACTGCCGGCTCCGCCCCTTTTGGACCTAACAGGAGAGACGCGGAAGGAGAGAGAGAAGGACACGGCCACGGCCGCGCTGAGCCGTTGCGTGGCGCAAACCGGAAAGACGTCGGCCAAGCCGGAAGAAGGACGCTGGCGGCGACAAGAGGCTGGGTGACTCGCTGCTTCACAGAATCAGACAAAGGAGGGCAGCCCACCAGGACGAGTAGCCCACCTCAGCAAAAAATAAAATCAAACCTGGAGCCCCATAGGCATGAAATTCCTGAAAGATGAAAATGTTCTGCTTTGGCCTTGGCTTCTGCGACATTTAGTCCAAAAGGAGGCGGAGCATCAACATAATTTCGAAGACACAGGGTTTAGTGCAGTTCTCCATTTTTCCCTTTTTGTCCCTTTTTATTTTGTTTCAACTTTTGTTTTTCAAGTTCAGATCGTTTTAATTTGCTTTCAGAGCAAGTTTGTGAGTTTTGCTTTGCTTTTGTTTGCTTGGGAGTGCTTTGTTTTACATTGGCTTTTTTTTTAGTATTAGTTTTTGTTGTGTTTTTTTTAATACATGGAGCATTTTGTCAAGTGAAAGATGAACAAAATAATTTCAAACAATACCAAAAATAAATCAATTTAAAATGAACCACAAAAGCTCACGCATGATGTTATTTATGACAAAGACAAAAACGAAGGACATTTTTACGATAATGAGACTTAGTTTTGGATACGGAATCTGTAGTTTTAAACTAAATCAACGGCAAGAGTTCGTTCTTGCGATGATGGCCCGTGCAATCAATCTAAACGCAAAGGGGGAAAAAAATATCAACCCCCCCCAAAAAATCTGTGATTGTATTTTCAAACCACACTGGCCGAGAACAAAACCTTAAGTTTTATGACGGGACAGTATTTGAATTATTTGTAGTACATCACATTTATTGGTTAGCGTGTGTGTATGATTATTTGAACATTTTTTTTTTGGTATAATATGATTGTTTCATTTTTTTCCATATGCACTTGCTGCTTTTATCCAAAACAAAATAAAACGTTCATGTGCTTGTTACTTCACACCATATAAATAACGAAAAACAAAACTGAGCGATGCTAGGGGAGGTGGAAATAAGTGGAAATGGGCTCCATCCTGTTAATTGTCTTTTCTCAACAGATGAAATTCTCAAACTGATGCGGGTCTTATTCCTGGTACAAAAAGTGACGTCATTTCATCGCTCACCTGCCAGGGCAGCTGGACAGTGACGAGATGCGACAGAGGTGTCGCAAGAGTGCCCCCTCGTGGACAGAGTGAACAGTACACCTTCCCCGAATGCAGCGCATGCACTCTGCTGCCGAAACAATCGAGCTGCCAACACCAGGATGTGAAGAAATGACACCCCGACACAATGCACATGCCAAAGACAGCCGGCGTTGGCATGTGTGCGGGGGGAGGGGGGGGGGCGATGTGATTGAATGGGACCATCGTCCTTGCGAAACAATTATTGTACCGCCCAGAATGAACAAAAGAGCACCATTGGGGCGTCCACAGACACAGGAAACCATTTTAGTGAGGATTACTTTGCATTCGTCACACCACAAAAGTAGAGAACCCAAGGCTCATGCAAATCGGATCTGGCGTCGAGTCAGCACCATCATCACCATGACGACCGCCAAACAAGTGACTCAACAGATTATGAGGGTCGGCGTTTGCATTTGCGCAAAGGGCTTTGATTGCACGACTGGGATGGACAAAGATGAACAGTTTTGTGGAGAGTAGTGGTGTTGGGGGGGGGAGCGGACTGTAGGAGGTCAGCGGCGCCAACGTACCGAACATGCCAATCTGGCAGGGCAGGCTGCCGGGGGACAAGGGGGGTTTTCGGTGGTGATGGTGATGCGTGCGTACGTAGTCCCGCAGGTTGGGGGCGCTACAGGACACCCCCAGCATGGAGGCGCTGAAGAGGCCAGAGCAGTGTGAGCCTGTGTGACATAAGCCAGGTGGGAGGGGGAGAGGGAGGAGGAGGGTGGGTGAGTGTGTTGGGAGGGAAGGGGGAGGAGGAGGGAGGTGCAGGGTGAGCTTTAGTTCATCACACACACGCGCAAGTGCTGCTGTTATTCACAACAGACGGCTGCCATGAATAACTGCATTAAGAAAGCCTGCACGTGTGTCAACAAAGAAGTTGCCGCTTGTTCCTGGAAACCACGACATGCAAACTGGAGGCGGCCGTGCGTGCGCGTGACCCGGCAGGTGCGGAAAAGAAAAAAAAAAAAAAGGAAGTGAAGGAGGAACAAAGCGTGCGCATGAATGAACCCTGCCGGTCGCTCAGCTGCGGTTTGAATGGTGGGAAAGTTGACTTGCCCTTGGAAGGGACGAGAGAGGGGTGACCTCAAAATGGAGACTGCGCCTCACTGGTAGCTATTAAAAGTCTGACGACGTGTGGCCGAGGCCGTCCTCGCTGACACCTGCTGCTCAATTGACCTCCACCGGGGCAGGTGACAAAACAAACAAGGTGAACTCTGGTGACAAGACCTGTCGACACAACTTATGATCAACATAACCTTCAAATTAGGTAAGCCTTTGTGCACAATTTGGCGGTGGGCAAGATACAGCCCGCGGGCTGCAGTCCAAACCCGCCCCGCTCTTTAATCTGGCCCTTTGAGCATTACATGACCACGAGTCTTGTGACACAAGTCTGGCACTATTTTAGCTATTCTTTTCCTGAAATTGTTTCATTAAAATGTATTCTTGATTTTCATGTATTCATTTCAAATCATTGTACTGTGTGATTAATTTTTTTCTCATGAATTGTTACTGAGGACAACAGCACTCTGAAATATCGTACTTTTTAGCGTGCGCTTTGTAGTACCACATGTCATTAGAATGAAAAGAATAAAAACGTCTGCGCATCAGGATGAATTCACTCCACTGTTTGTTGTGTGAGATCTGGCCACTGGGGGCAGCAAAATGCACTCATGCAGACACTAATGAAGAAGAGTTTCATTTTGCTCAGTGATTGAATAAGAAGAAAGAATATATGCCATGGGCATAATCTTATCCCGTCTGTCTGCGTAGGCTACATCCATTGCTCAGCACTGACGCTATTCATTAGCCCCTCTATGGCATTTTGCATTGTTTGTTAGCATTACGCTAGCAAAGCTAGCGTATAACTGCAGACGAGTGACTGGGATGCACATGAGCGTGGCAGCAGTTGTGAAAAAGAGAAAAGGTGTCACAGTTGAAGAGGAAGTTGCTGTGGGCGGATGTTGCGCGGCCCATAAAAACACACGCACAGGCAACGGCGACGGCAACGCACACACGACAGAAAGTAGGTGCCCACCTAGGCCGCTGGCTGGTTTGATCTCGGGCGACTGGCGCGAGCCCGAAGGGAAGAGTCGGTGCGACGTGCAGCCTTTGGACGAGTGGGTGGGCGAGGTCTCAGAGAGGACCTGAGCGGCGTTAACACCGACACATGACTCGAGGGACCCACTTGACAGAAACGTACTGCAAGTGGCAGGCGGACAACACGGAGGGAAGGGGGGGGGGGGGAAGGGCATCTACGCAAATGACTTTACCTCCATGGAGCCCGTCTTGCGGTTGCGAATCATGGGCGGGCGTCTCAGGATGTTGATGGGCTCGGACACAAGAGGAGCCTGGTCCGTTTGGTCCTGAGAGAGATCCTCCAGGCTGCCCTGGTTGGGCTTTTTGTCCTGATTCTGATTGGTCAAACGACAACGATTGCCAATGCAATCATTCAGTCCGCCACGTTTGGTGAACGCACCTCCGAAGAGGCCGGCCGGAAGCCGAAGCCCAGCGGCACGTTTTCCTCGTCCTCGCAGCCTTTGACCCCCGGGCTGAAGTGCAGCTCCACGTGGAAACGCTCCTCCGAAGAGGGCTCCTGCGGACACGCCCCCGCCGTTGTGAAACGGAACCGGGACAACCAGAAGAGCAAGCGGACAGCAACGAGTCAAAGCGTCCGTTTGGTGACGCCGCCCGTCGCGGCGGCATTGCGGTCGCCAGATGACAGCGAGAATATCAGCAATCACCTTGTTGTTGTCTTCGTACAGCATGATGACGATCTGGGTCATGTAGTTGAGCTCAGTCACGGCGCTCAGGTAGTCCATGGCTTGCTTCCACTGCTGGTCTTTTTCATCCTTGAAAGATTGAAAGGCATTCATTCTGAATAAAATGAGTCCGGTCGCTCCATTCTGTGAGCCAACGCAACATTTTGGGAAAGAAAGGAGTCGCGGCAAAGGACAGAATTTTTCAAAATGAACATTCGTCTTTCGAGCAATATTTTCCCAAAAAAAATCCCAATCTTACGGCTCATTGAATTGGAATGGTTTCACCACGACCGTAAACGCTCAAGTGAGTTTGATATCGCCACAGACAAAACGCCCTGAATCTAAAAAGTTTTTTTTTTTTTAAAACACAGTGTCACGTTACGGCAAATATATTGATCGTTACTGCCACCCATGAGGCCGTATTTTAAGATATGATGGGTTTTGGGGGGGGCGGGTTGTGCATAAGTGTGGCGTCCATCCTCTACTCAACACAGTCAGACTTTTGAAATGCTTCCCTTAATCGCGAATATTGCCTGAACCGTAACGGCAAACGCGCAGAAGGTGATCGAAATGAGCATGATTTGACGCTGGCCTGTGTGCCATTCGAGCTCGGCTCATCCACCTTAAAACGCCTTCCGTGTTGTTGCTTTGATATGATTGCATTTCGGGGTGACGCGCGAGGCTTCGGAAGAGCATTCGAAAAAGTGCATACGTCCAAGAGTCCGCCGTAGCGGAAGACGCTGAGCAGGGAGTGGACGTGGCTCTCGCTGGTGAAGTAGAGGCGCGTGCGGACGTGGCGCCCCGGCGACATCACCCCCCGCGAGTACCTGACCAGCAACAAAATTGTCACACAGTAGCAAGCCGGTCTTCGTAAATCAGGTCTCCGGTGCGGATCTCACAGCGGGTGCAGTTTGTTGACGGCCTCGTCCTCGTGCGTCCTCTGCAGGTCCAGCTGGATCTTCTTCATCAGGGGGACGCAGTACGCCTGAGCGATGTCCAGCTTCTCGGCTTTGCTGATGCCGTATTCCTAAAGAAGGGAGGGCCGCTTTAGCAAACAACGGACGTGGAAAACCGAATTGCATTCGCAGGTAGCAGATACTGAGTGCGAACGGGGAGATTCGTCGATGTCGGTCGCAAACACACGAAGCGACTTTTGACCTGCGGTATGACGATGTCGGCCAGCGCTCGGGAGAGGCGGAAGAGCTCCAGGGTGTCCGCCAGGTCCAGCGAGGAGTTGTGCTGCGTGTCGTACTTGATGCAGTCGTAGATGTCCGGGATCTTACTGATGTCGTAGCGGCCGCTCTTCATGCGGAAATCTCTCTCCAGTTTGGACCAGCGCTGCAGCATCAGCTCCAGCGTCTCGCTGTGGTACAGTTGCAGGTCTTGAGGGGAGGAGATTGGGGAGGCTAGCGTCAGTTTGTGGAGGCTGCAGTTTATTTAGCTTCAAGTCCTCTTGAATATGCATCGCTAAATAATTATCCCCCCCACACACACACACACACACACACACTCCAGGAAAAAAGAAAATGGCGGCAGCGAACTTCGCATCGAGCACAATTCTTTTTAAAAAAAGATGCCAGGTGAAGTTTTCTATTAAACTAGCACAAAGCAAAGAGAATTAAACATTACGTACTCAAGAAAATCGTATAACCTTGCCGATAGATTAATGCTAACACATAATGTGAACCATTGAAAGAAACTAGCATTGAAATCGCAGCACTTATAAACCTTGAAATCACAAATACTTGAACACAAACGGTTGCAAAATATGCAGACAGAGCATTGACGGTGCTCACACATTTTTATCCATTGCAAAAAAAAAAAAAAAAAAAACAACATGATGGCAGCTTTGTTTTAGTTTCATCAAATTGTCATCTAGGACAGGACAGTATGTCTGTGTCCTATGTGTTGTGTTGTGTTATTTTTGTTATTTTGACTTCAAAATGGCGCCGCGTGAGTGGCTGCCTTTCCAGCAGCTCCTATATTTTGTTGTTCTACTTCTTCCTTTCATAACTTTGCTGCTGTGAATTAGGAATTTCTCCATTGCGAGACTAATAAAGGTTTTCTTATTCTTATTATTCTTATACGTAGTACAGTGCCCCCTGGTGGTCATGGCTCATACTTCAGAAGGTGACGCAATGTCCATCGAATTGAAGCAAAAATACCTGGCAAAAACTCGTTCCCTTCTCGTTATGAATGTCATTTCCGTAGGTTTTCAGAAATTACGATATAGAGTGCTATTTTTCTTCTTAAAGAGCACAACCTTTACTTTTTTTGTTTGTTGGCTTTCTTTGCGAGGCTGGAATGGGTTACTGGCTTGCGATATAGCGGCGTGCGTTCACGCAGGTACCTGAAGACTTGGGATCCTCCAGTCGTTTGCGAATTTGCGAGGTGAGGCTCTGGATGAGAGCGTACACTTTGTCGCAGGTTTTGACCGGGTTCTGGATGACTTTCATGGAGTTCACCAGTGACGGGCTGCTTGTTGGCGCGAGCTGTGATCCAGCGTAAAAAGAAAAAAAAAAAGGGGGGACAGATTGATTTCCCGATACCAAAACGACAAGCCTGTCATATGAAGTCCCCGGTCACCTTCCGATAGTCGTCTGGTGAGAACTCCTGGTCCTTCTGCATGATCTCGTGCAGCCTGGCTTTCACCTTCTGCTGGCAGTCGGTCAACGAGTCGCTGTCACTGTCGAGCAGCCCGTTCATGTTGGCGCTCTTCACCATCTGCACCAGGATCGGCGTCAGCTCGCCTTCGAGAGCGAGGAGGCCCTGCGGAGAAAGCAGACAAAGCCCAAGATGGACGCGCCCGCGTGGTGCCAACGCGTCCTTCCGGATGTCATTTGGGTGCCGACGAGCGACCTTGGCAAACGCCGCCGCCGTCATCTGCACCCGGCCCTCGTCGGAGGCGTAGATCTTCAGGTCGTGGCGGTAAGTGCTGTGCAGGCGCAGGAGGCCGCAGCCCGGGAAGCCGGCGTAGTCGCCTGGAGGGTTGCGCATGGTGTGAAGCCTCGCGTTTCAACTTGGTGACATTTGAAACATGCCGAGAGAAAATAACAAAGCTGTTCTGATTGCGCCCGCCCAGGAACGGCAATAAAGGACGCAGTGCCTGAGGCAGCATCACTTTCAGTTCAAATGTCTCGTGACTTGGTTTTTTTTTTTTTTTTTTACAATGCTTGCCATTTGGCATAGCGGCAAAATGTTTGCGGTTCAAAGCATCAACACATTGAAATGAAAGTGAGTAAATCTAAATCCCAAAATGAAAGAAGCCAGCCACCGCGCGGATTGTGTCAATGACGGCGAGAGTCAGGCAATACCGGCTGCTAAAATATTTGTGTTCATGGTGCTCAAGGTGACGAAAGTATCGTAATGCCGGAGATCAAATCGCACCGCTGCGTCGGGCATTTTCTTGCAGACGTACGACGTATCCTTGACAAAGTGCGAGACAACTTGACAACCGCTCACAGCTCCAGACTCTATAGAGTGGACGCGGCGCACGGGCTGAAGAAACGGGGCCCACATCAATCAGGCTTGCCGTGAGTTCATCTACGGTGTCCTGTATGGCCGCAACGATGAATCGAATCATTAAAATCATTCCACCACCAACGAAAGCCGAAGCAAAATCAC